>PVJL010006072.1:0-97898 GCA_004026885.1 Lyroderma lyra
ATTTAGAGCTGTTGTTTCCTTATTTATTTTCTGTTTGGATGATCTGTCCATGGCTGTTAGCAGGGTGTTTAAGTCTCCCACAATGATTGTGTGTTCATCAGTTTCTCCTTTCAAATCTGTTAGTAGTTTCTTTGTATATTTTGGTGCATCCTGGTTGGGAGCATATATATTAATTAGTGTCAAGTCTTCTTGTTGTTGTTGTATTGTGCCTTTTATCATTATGTAATGTCCATCTTTGTCTTTTACTATTTTTTTTAACTTGAAGTTTATTTCATCAGATATCAGTATGGCCACTCCTGTTTTTCTCTGGTTACCATTTGCTTGGAGTATTGTTTCCCATTCTTTCACTCTGAGTCTGTGTTTGTCCTTACGGCTGAGGTGTGTTTCTTGGAGACAGCATGTGAATGTGTTCTGTTTTTTACTCCAGTCTGCTACTCTGTGTCTTTTTATTGGTGTGTTCAGTCCATTAACATTTAGAGTGATGATCGATATGTGAGGATTTCCTGTGGCCTTTACTTATTTCTTTGTTTGTTTTTGTTTTATTTTTGTTTCTTTCTTGTTGCCCCAACTTTTTTCCATTTTTCTTGATGTTTTGTTTCAGGTCGAAGAGCCTCCTTCAGTATTTCTTGGAGTGCTGGCCTTGTGCTGGCAAATTCCCTCAGCTTCTGTGTGTCTGAGAAGGTCTTTATTCCACGTTCATATCTGAAAGATAATTTTGGTGGATGATTTATTCTTGGCTGGAAGTTCCTCTCTTTTAAATTTTTGAATATTGGATTCTACTCCCTACTGGCTTGCAGAGTTTCTGCTGAGAAATCTGATGCCGGTCTGATGGGTTTTCCTCTATAGGTTATAGAGGAACCTCTATAACCTTTTTTCCCTGGCTGCCTTGAGAATTGTCTCTTTGTCTTTAGTTTTGGACATCTTTAGTACCATGTGTCTTGGAGAAGAACTGTTAGGGTCCAGGTATCTGGGGGACCTGTTTTCTTCTTGAACTTGGGGTTCCAGATCTTTCCATAGGTTTAGAAAGTTCTCATCTACTATTTGTCTGAGTATGTTCTCTGTAGAATGCTCTACCCCTTCTATTCCTATTATCCTGATGCTGTTTTGTCTCATGGAGTCAGACAGTTCTTGTAGAGTTCTTTCAATCCTTTTGGTTCTATATTCCCTCTCTTCCACTTTCTTAGCTGTTTCCATGTTCTGATCTTCAATATCACTAATTCTTTCCTCCATCTGGTTGGCCCTGTTTCCTATGGCAGTTATTTCGTTTCTCACTTCTTTTATTGTATTATTTATCTCTCGCATTTCCATCTCAATCTTCCTTATATTTTGAATTTCTTTGTTAAATTGTTCCTTTTGTTAATGAAGTTCCTTTTTTATGTCATTCATGTCCCTTTTTATGTTGTTTATGTCAGCCATGGTGCTCTGCCAGTATGTTTTCATTTCTCTCACAGCCTTTAGAATGGCTACTTTAAATTCTTTGTCACTTTATTTGGAAACTTCTAGGTCTAAGAAGCTGTCTTGATAAATGTCCTGTTCTTTCTGAGGAGTTTTAGTTTTTAAGGAATTCATCCTGTCTGCTGGGTTCTTCCTCTTTGACATGAGGGCGTTATGTTCAGTAGTGCCCAGGAGCCCAGATTGGTACTTTTGTGGTGTCTTGCTGTAGGGCAGACATGAGGTGGTACTGGGCAGGGGCAAGTTTTGGGAGAGAGAGGGGTTATTTCTTATTTCTGGTCTCCTGCTATGTTTGGAGTCGGTGTGCATCTATCATGGTTCCTCTGCTTCCTGTAGTTAGTTAGTTGGTTGGGAAGGTTGTAGGAAAGGGGAGAGGCCAACAAAAGGCACACTGGGGCAGCTCCACCATCTGCCCTATGCTGGGGAAGTTGGGTGATGCGGGCCAAGGTTGCTCCTGCTGGCTGGGGCGAATACTATGAAATCTGCCTTTCTTCCTGGGCCTGCTTCAGTGGCCAAATGTTGGGGCAGAGTGTGCGGGCTCGCACTGCTTTTAGGACCCAGGGGCACACGAGCCGGCGTGCACACAAGTCCAAAGCTGTGGGTCTGACTCCGCGGTAGGAAGGCATCCGGCCCGCCTCCACAGGGGGCCTGGAATGGGAGCCGCAGCCCTGCACAGGAGCTGCGCACGCTGTGCCAGCAACCAGCCCACCTCCGCAGTGGGCCGGAATGGGAGCCACAACCCTGTGCAGGAGCTGCGCACGCCATGCCGGCAGCCAATCCACCTCTGTAGCGGGCCAGAACGGGAGCTGCAGCCCTGTGTAGGGGGTGTATGCTGCCTGCGCGGCGGCTGGCCCGCCTGGAACTCAATCTTGTCCACTGAAGAGACTTCACAGGTACCAGGTTGGGGAGCACAAAAGAAGCCATGTAGGCTCTTAACATGGCAGTGCTTGTGGCAATAATTCTGGCCTGGGATGTGGCTATTCTGGGCACAGGGTACACACAGAGGATGCATGCTACGATTCACTGTGCCAATAAGGCCAGCCAATAAAGTTAAGCTCCACTGGGATGCATTACAATGTAGCTTATGTGTAAAGTTTATATACTTCTAAGATTGTATATAATAAGAATGGAAACAGAAATATAATTGAACAATATATAAATTACTGAAATTTACTTCTGTTATAATTAGGAATCTAATTAGGAGATAAGTAAAAGTTAAGCTTAGGTGGAAGGCTAACAAAACAAAACAAAACAAAAAAACCAAAAGGTTATGTACAATTTCCAGGAAATAGCAGGAGAAACCTAGACAATACTTTTTAACTAGTTTCCAATTTAAGACAGATTCTTTTCAACTGTATTAAAAGCTACTCTAAACATTACTATCATTTCTTAGTTTTTGTGCCCTTATCAATATAATGTCACTTCTACTAAAAAAAAAATCTTAGTTGAGAAGGAACTCAAAAAACACATCATTCGTAACATTCTAAAGAAATAAATTTATGCTTAGAATGGCTCTTACTTTCATTCGTTTTCTCCACATTGCAGACCCTTAAGCAAGCTGGAGTAAGAAAAAAAGAAGGGCATCGGACAGGAAGATAGAGCAGTACAGAACACACACACCTGAAAGAAAGCACAGAAATACAAAGTTTGCAAAGCCAAGATTATCGCAGAGGAAATGCAGCAATGGGTTTCTCTAATTAGATGAGAGCTGGGTATTTGCTGGAAATATCAAATTCTCAAAAGGAATTTTAAATATTTCATGTAATTTAAAAATATATCTTCCAAATGGAGTAGAAAAGTTTACGTGCAAATGTGCCGAGTAGTTGGGTGTACACCAAGTGCACAAGTGGAGACTGAACATCCGTCCAGTACGAGCCCAGCCCTCTGTGCGGCACTCGTCCCAAGTGTCGTCCCCTAAGTGTTCGCCTAATTTTATTTGTGGAATTCCCCTCACTACGTGGATGCTTCGGTGGGCAAGGACACTGTGTGTCTTAGACCTCCAGCCCCTGGCACTGTGCCTGGAACACAGGAGGTTTCAGGAGGTTCACCATAATTTTTTCATGACAAGTGGGAAAATGAACATGTGCACAAACAGGAATGGAAATCTCTACCGACACATTTTGGCTCAATTTTCAGATTTTATCCTGGAAGCATCTGACATATTTTACTTAAACTAAAAGAACGGGCAACATTTGACTTTCTATGCCCGGTATATATCTATAATTTCATCATTGCCAAAAGATAATTTTTTAAAGTAATAAACTGAGATGAGTTTATAAAATTTTAATTTTTGTACTTAGGTTCATAAACACTCAAATGGAGAGCATCTATTCTATGATTTGGGAATTTATTGTTCACACTAAGCTTCACATCTGCAAAACATGTTTTATTGGTAAAAATATAGTAAATAAAAATCATAGATAAGATTCAGGAAAAATAATTCCTGTGTATATTTCCAAGCCTGTCATTGCAGTAGTAACATGAGTGTCATGATCATGTCTTTTCCCAACATGTTGTATAACACAAGTGTTATATAGTACCTCTTTTATACTTTATTAATTAAATTTGTTTTCCCCAACTACTTCACTTAAAAAGACTTTGTAGTAATAAATACTGAAACTCACTGATGAATAAAGAAATTTGTTTTTAAGAATAATTTAGATATTCCTCCACTATTATTTTTAATCAAGTGACTGTTTTAATGAGAAAGGCAAGATCATTTTATTTATTTCCACTAGTCATGTAAAGTGCTAAATCCTAATCAGTCCTGAAGGGACTAATTCTTAAAAATTCACTATTATTTTAATCCAGACGTTGCAAATGTATGCACCCAAAAGCACATGAGATCTTTCTCTAGTGTAGACACCTCCTGGGACAAATTTAAAAACTGTGCACCATGCACAGAAAAATATGTCTAGAAGATAAAATATCATGGCAATGGTCATGGTCTTCCCAGGGCTTGACCCTGAGCTCAGAAGATGTCCAAGCACTTGAGGCCATATGGACACTGTGAAGAGGGCAAGTACACAGCCAGAAACAGAGGCTGTGCACGTAGGCAGGCAAAGGAGACTCACAGCTGAAGATGCTCCTGTTTGTGAGAGATAAAAAGAAAAGGATTCAGACAGGAAAGTAATAATAGTCCCCTCCATTTTCTCCAAAAAAAGAGTGGGGGGGGTGATAATAAGCTTAAAGGATGACTGATAGATAGCCATGTGAAGCAAGAAGGGACCTCAGGGCCATACTGGTCCAATCTCTACAATAATGAGAAACTGAGGCTAGCAAGGTTGATGTGACTTGCTAAAGGTCACCCAGCTAGTTAGTTACTGCACAACTGGAGGTGCAATGGGGGTCTAGCAAATCTCAGCCCAGTGCTATTATTGAGGCATGAGGAAGGGAAGGGAAGAAGGCATTTTTAGGTTATTTGTGTTAAGATCCTAAAAGCAATACAAACTGAAAATAACTGAACTTACCTGTAATACCAAAAATGTGTCCATTTAATTAACCAGCCAGAACCAGGACATTAGGAAACATGTAGAGACAGTGTGGTTTCTAGAACATTTCTGTCAAGGAAATTTCTTAAAATTTTTCCATCCATTCAAATGCTGCCCCTTGTCCTACAATGAGTAAGCTGACTTTCCCAACCACACAGCCCCCAAATAAGATGTGACTGTGGTAGTAATTTATTAATAGATACACTGGTCTAGCAATTCTACAGTCAGTTCATTCCTTATCCAACAACCTAGTAGTAAGTAGTAGGTTTGGGAACTGGGCAATCTGTCTGGTCCACAGCAGGCACTTAGTAAATGTTTGCTAATTTGTTGAGCTAATTCTGAGGGAATATAACATTTCTCCCAATTCCTGTGAAATCAGCTTTGAGAAAGCACATCAAGGTCTTACAGCACCCCATTTTGGGGCCAGCAATATAATACTTCACTATAGAATATGGTATCTTTTAGACATTTCAATCAGTGTTGTAAAATTGTGACCCCCACCCTTCAAGGCTGTCTACAGCAGATCTCTCACTGCTTGGGGCAAGAACTCCAGACAAGGCAGCGAGGGGAGCAGCAAGTGGCTCCAGCCAGCTTCTTAGTGCCCCCTGGCTCATAGTCATCAAAAAGTTCCACTTGCACCATCACACGCCAATGCCATCTGACCACCTAGTTCTCCTCACTTCGAAAGACTACAACTGCAATAAAACATGAGAACCAGATTCCAGGGGCCTCTACGAGTTACAGAGTTTAACTCCACAGTGAGAACTTCAAACACTTAGATCTGACATGGTTATTTTAATAAAAGAAAAAATACATTTTGAAATTAAACAAATGTAATGCCTATTCACTGTAGAAATTTTAAAAATACAGAACTATAAAGAAGCAATTAAAGATCCCCTAAGACTAAGATGACCATAGCCAATACTCCAATGTATTTCTTCTAAATCGTTTTCTATGTCTATATAGAAGTATTTTTACATAAATGAAATCATACCATATATTGAGGATTATATTTTGTTTCTTATGTGATATTATATCAAGAACACTTTTTCATATTTTAATTTTCCTAAAAAAATGTTATGTGTATACAGGGCTGGCCAGAAAAACCCCAACCATAAATGCATCTATTTTTCATATCACATGGCTGGGTACTTTCTGGACAGCCCTCGTATACTATTTTACTGGATAAATATGCTACAATAGAAGCAATCATTTTCCTATTGTTGGCCATGTACGAAGCTTCTGACACGGTGAGGAACATCTTTCTTTGTCAATTAAGCTCTTATTACATCTCTGATTACTCTTTAAAATAGATTCTTAGAAGTATAATACTCCCCTGAAGCAGTATATCACTTCACTTCTCCAGAAACCCTGCCAAAAGTCTCACCTTTTGAGCCCTGCCAAAATTATTTTTTTCTAAAAGATTTTGCCAAATTAATGATGAAAAGAGTATCACATTCTGAATTACATTTGTTTGATTTTTAGTGAGACTCAACTTTTCCTATTTACTTGCTCACAATCATTATTTTTTAAAAGAATGAATCCTGATGTGATATTCTAATCTAAAAACGTTAGAATGACTTTGTTGCTTCTGTCTTACTACAGAGAATTACCTAGCAAGGAAACCTCTCTTTAAAATTTCCCTTGATTGTTATTGCTTTTATTTTTAATTTAGTTTCTATTTTTAAATAGGCTATGTATTTTAAAATCCACTAAAACTGTATTTTTAAATAGGTTATAAGTCAAAATCCAAAGTTCAAAACATAGAAAAGAGTCCCTCTGACTCTTGTCACCCACTAATTCCCCTTAAGATGACAACCAATGTATTTTCTGCATCCTTGCAGAGACAGCCTGTGCATCAAAAGAAATATACATGTATGCACATTTCTCTTTTTGTAACACTGACTCCTGGTCACTTTGCCTTTTTCACTTAATTATATACCTTAACTGTTTTTTTGTTTGACACTGAGTCCTTCCAAATAATTTTCTCCAAAATTTTCTCTTTACAACATCTAAGGCACCACACAGAATTAATGGTAATTGAACATCCTAATATTTATATAATGTCTAACATGTTCATATTCATACAGTAAAACTGTAGGCACACTGTATAGCACACTGGGGTCCTATGAACGAGTGTAGTACATCTATGTCTTTTTTAAAAACTTTGACTTTACTAATTGCTATCAAGTTTAAAGTTCTTTGCATTTATGAAATTCTATTAGTCATTGCCATAATTAATTTTATGCTGAGATCCAGTTGGGATTTCAAATTTTAACTGTACAATGAAAAAATATGATTTCTTTTTCTACATTTTACTTTATGATGTGGTTTCCAGGAACGAATCATGTGAGAAGTGAGCACCATCTGTGGGGAACATCTTATTTCAGCAGGCTATCAGAAGGGGAGATGAACTCATGAATTATGGCCCTGCTTTTCTGTCTACTGCAAAACATATTAGAAACCTTAAATCTGCTTGCCCCTAGGATCTTTTAAACTACTATTTAATACTCTAGAGAGATCACAAAACTAGATTAGGGTTGACTCTCAAGGGTAAGACCTTACTTATCTAGGGAAAAGTAAATGTAAGTATAATACTGTAAGTTTACCGCTTTTTCTGTTCTCTAACAGGTCCATGGACCTCAGTTTTATCATATTTAAAATGATGCTGCTAATTACTTGCCCAATAGGCATACTGCTTATAATCTATGAGAAAAGGCATGATACAAATGCTGAACAAACTTTCAATGTATTTCATGTTCCTTTTCCCAGTTCCATAGAGATTAAGAAGCTACATATGCTCACTGCAAACTCAGCATTAACGAAATTATCTGGACCTTTTCTTAAGGAATCTCATGAGGCATCTCTCTGATGAGAAGAAAAGTTATCCCAATATTCACACAAACTTCCACAGAGGATGCCTACTAGAAAATACAGGCGTGTCTCGCTTAACGACCAAGTTCCATTCCTATGACTAGGTCGTTAAGTGAACTGGCTGATAAGTCAGGAGCTTAACCCTGTGGAGGTTGCAAACCAAAAAATTACAGTGTAGGTCGCATGTATCTGAGTGATGCATTCAACATATACTAGTAATAAATGTATCTCCCAGATACACGTGACCTACACCATAATATTTTTTATCGCAACCTCTGCAAGGTTAAAGGCAGATGTCCCATAGTGTGTCATGGCACCATGTATGTATTTTTCAATAGCTATCATGTGACACCACACATATAAACAAAACATATAGTCTTGCGTGACTGCAAATGCTTCATATAGTACTAACTAACTGCAAAAATGAGACACAGACTGAGAAAGGGGATTCCCCGCACTGGAGAACTAATTATAATCTGAGTGGTTCTTAAACAGGTAGGTTGTTAAGTGAGGAATGGCTGTACACAAGCAAGTAAAAACAGCTGAACATGACTGCAACAGTTCACTCACCCTGCTCATCCTCATAAACTGAGCAACCTATTTGGATTACACATACATCCCCATGCAAGGGTGATGGTAGTTAAAGTATATAGAATTTTACTTATTATGTTATTCAACTCATATTACCAATACACAGTCTCACAAATCCAAAATCAGCATCTAGTGTGACTATCTGACTTACCTGCTTAACAGATATGTATAAGGACATCTCTCCCCTGGAAACCAAATATAGTACTTGCTGTCACAGATTGGGGATTTCTATTTAATACCCAAACTGACTCAAACCATTTCTGCCTTTAAAGGGAAGGAAGAAGAGTGACAGAATTCTGAAGCACGATAGTTTTCACCGATATTCTGTGACCCTAAAGGGTGTGATGGAGGAAGAGACGGTCCAAGCCTTTGAATAACCCAACATGTACCCCAAAACTTGGCAGAAGGGTGAAAATTAAACTGTTACACATACAAGAGAAAGAGAAATTAAGCTTCGTTACGGAGTCCCAAAGGAAGACATTTCTGAAAACCAGAGAAGTAAGGAATCCTGGAGAAGGGACAGGTCTGGCAACATGGTGATGTACAACCCTCCATCTCCTCAGACCTTCAGTAAGTCTGAAGGCGTCTGACACACGTGCCTTGTAAAAGTTGTTTGGGACATGGAGGAGATGATGTCAGCACAGTCAGGGCAGAATTAGACAGCTGCAGGAGGAAAGGGGAAATGAAATAGGAGGAAACAGGAATCTGAGTCAGTGTTCATTGGTAATCATGGTGACATTTGTGTTACAGAGGCCACACCTGGTTTTAATAGCCCATTCGGCAACAGCACATATTTGTATGTCTACCTTGGTCATCTACTTCCATTCTAGGTACAAATGCTTGCAAGGAAATTGGACAACTCAAGCTGAATGACTGACATACCTGCAGGTAAACTCCACATACCTATAACCCACCAGATCACACTGGCGCCCAGAAACCATGAACGTGGTGAAAGCATCAATCCGCTCACCAAACACAGCAGAATCGCACCGCTGTGGAAAGAAGGGCATACTGTAAAACATCTGGCATTAATCACATCTCATTGTCCCATATACAAGAAAGAAAAGTATCTAGGTACACCCAAGAGATAATATGAGTGTGAAACAAGGAATGAAATAATGAGAGCCCATTGGGAACCAATATTATATACCTTCAGAACAATGAAGTAGTAACAACTCTGACTTAAAATAAATATCCGCAGTCTTTCTTGCTTCGTTTAAACAAAGTGAGTTTTCTCAGACTATTAAACTACAGTCATACTGGCCATGAGACTCATTTTAAATGGCTCTGCCAAAGACAGAAAGAAAAAGTCATTGGGAATAGTTTCTATTTAGTTTGTCTCTTTTCTTTCTTATCCCTAACTCAATACTGTTTTTATCTATAGTTTCTTGCTTTCTGGGATCTATGTCAGTTTGCTAATTGATAGTTGTGTGTTTTTAAAACAACCATGCATTATTTCATTCTTTTGCTACTTTGGCAAAAACTTGCAGGAGGGACAAAAAGAATTTAACTCAATTTTAGAGGGCAAATCCAGCAGCAACATTAGCTAGATGTGGCACTCAATTAAGTAGCTATAACATAAATTAAGCTAAAAAACACAGCACTTACTATATAGCAGGCAAGGTTTTAAGATTTTTACATGTATTATAAGCTTGTTTTATCCTCACAAATCTGTAAGGTAAATGCCATTATTATTCCTGTTTTGGAGAGGAGGGCACTGGGGGGAAAGAGCACTTGAGGAACCTGCTTATTACACAGTAGCACGGGTTGGGAATGAGAGTTCCAGAAAGGCCTCAGGCTCTGGAGTGAGGCTCCCAGCCACTATCTTGCTTACCCCCACCTCCTAAGGTTAAGCGTCACCCTGGGTCCACAGTAGACCAGGGGTGACAAAAGGCCATGGAAGACACTGTTGATCTTTTTCTATCTCCAATTCAACAAATGCTATGAGGACCTACTACGTGCCAGGCTCTGTCCTAGGGATTTGGGTCACATCAGTGAACAAAGATTCCTTTGCTCCATAGGGCTCACGTCCCAGTGTGGGGAGGAGGACAAACAATAAACACAATTCACAAATAATACAAGTATCAAAAGGTCTAAAGTGCTACAGAGGAGGAAAAGGAAAAGAGTTGGGGATGCTGGGGTCAGGGTGGGGGCTGATGGGAACCGTGTGACTAAGATACAGTTTGTCCTGCAACCTCATTCACTCACGGTCTATGGTCTGCACTGATCTTCCATTTCCCAAAGTCCCTTCAGGACATTCTGAGCCTCTCTCTCACCTCTTTGTCCCATCTCTCACATCTTCATCGCATCAAAACTTATCTATGACCCATTTCCTTAAGGAGAATCTAGTAAATTTTAGAAAGCAATTCCTGCTATGATGGTCATGTGTAATGATACTTTAATGCAATATTTCTCAAACAGAGGTTCTGAGAAACACCAGTTTTATGACATGTTGATAGGTGTTTTTAAAAAGTTCTATATTCCAATAAAGACTTCCAAGAGTCTCTAATGTGCAAATGTGCACTGTGAACCACAAAGGAAGAAATATGGAATGCAGTATTTCCTAAGCCTATGTGAATATTCTATTTTCTCTCAGAGTACTTATTAACATCACGAGAAAACAGTGTTCCACAAAAAACAATTTGGGAATGCTGGTCTCATGAGTTGCATCTCCATCTTCAATGTCTTGCTCCAACATAATTATAAAATGTCTGAAAAGAAAATTCTGATTTTACAGCGAGAAAACAAGGCCAGGGATGTAATGTGACTGGTCCAAAGTTAAACAGTGAGCTGCTGTTGGCTGGCCAGGACTCCAGTCCGGCCTCGGGTTCCTGGTTCAGTTCTCCTTTGGCTCTTCCACACAACTCAGCCTTGTTTCCACAGGGAGCTTGGAAAATGAAGCTTTAACACATAAGGATAAACTCCTTCCTCTCCGCACTCTTCCTCTGTGCCTTCCTTTCTTCTCTCCCTTTCTCCCACACACTCAAATACAAAAGGATCCAAATACAAATGATACAGACTCTGAATGAGATAACATGGGTAAAATTCCTCACCTAGTGCCTGACACAGAGTAAGTCATAAATATTACTTCCTTGTCTCATTCCCTGCCCTCAAGGAACATGGTGTCTAGAAAGGAAGAAAGACATCAAATAACGAATATTTTAAAAATTATAATATAGAGTAATAATAAGAGATATAAGGGGGGATTGGAGATTCAGGGTAGCATGTGGCATAAAGGAAACCTTGTGATATAATCAGAAAAGACTTCACAGAGATGCCTGAGCTAGGTTTTGAAGGGGCAGTAAGAGCTTGCCCGGATGTCAAGGCAGAGAAGGCAGCCCAGACAGAGGGAAGAGCATGTACATGCAGACAGACGACTGGAATAGTCTGGCATGTGGGAGGAACTAAAAGTGATTTCAGTCCAGGTGAAGCACAGTAATAAAGTAGGGAGCATTTGTAAAAGTGTGTGTATGTGGGATATGGAAGAAGGGATATATTCTTTAAGAGCAGAAGTAGAATCGGCTGGATTTAATGCCTAAATAGGTGCAGAAAATGAGGAAGACTCAGAATTCTAGGATGACTCCTGGTTTCTGGCTTGGATGATAGGGTGAAGAGTCAGAGTGAACCAAGGCATGGAGGAGGAAGAACATGTTTGGGGGCTACTGAGTCCAGACATGGACATGCTGTGTTTGAGACACCGGTGGGATATGTTCAGGTCTCTGCTGGGGGAAGATCCAGCAGACAGGTGTATGTCTCCAAATGTGGGAATTTCAGCACTTTAGGAGAAAACAGATATCTGAGGCAAATGTTTTAAGGATTCCCCCAATCATTTAACTTGAAAGGTGGGACCTGCCAGAAAAGAAAAGCTGTGTCAGGAAGAGCAGAGAGAGGGTTAAGGACCAGGCACATGGACCAACACTTGAACTCAAGACTGCTAACTCCTTGGGTGCCCCATGGCTGGAGCAGATGCAAAGTACCAGAGGATGCAGAGATCCCCCTGGACCTCCCTCATTTGCAGAGAATGGAGAACTATGCCCAAGCTGCCAACCCAGTCTCTCACTGGGGCATTCTGGTCTCATCCTACCAAATGTCCATAGTTGTAATCGGATTGGGGGAATGGAGGCTCTGGAGAAAATTGCCAGAGAATGTCATGGCTTCCCTGCCGCTGAGAATGGTTTTCTATGTGGAGATTAGGAGTTCCCAGAACTCTCAGCTGTGCACAATCCCCATTCCTCCCTTATCAGCTCTGCAGTAATATGAGGCACGGTCAAGAAATCAGCAGAATGGAAGGGGGCGTATTGGAGAGGTGGGAGCAGGAGTGCATACAGTTTGATTGATTGTGTGGCTTTAGTGCATGTGCCAAATTTCAGCCTCCCTGAGTCCATGGTCTTCCATACATCACCGAAGAAGCACTTCAAATGTGAAGAAAACCTCAAGTATGGATAAAACTGTATTTCGCACTATCATTAAGGTCCTCATAAAACAGGGGAAAACGCCTCAAATTATTCTGGAAGAGATGCCCTGGGAAATTCATGGTTTACAAGTGACACAGCCTTTTCAAGCAAGGCAGAGAGTTGGTTGAAGACGAACTCCATTTGGGACGCCCTGTTGAGGCCACTTCCTCAGACATTGTCAAAAAAGTTTAAAATTTGGAGTGGAAAATGCCAGATCAAATAAAAAGCAGCTTGCAGAAGTGGTTGGAGTATCACCTACAACCATTTTGAATATTCTCCATCAGCATCTAAAGATGTTAAAAGTCATCACAAGATGGGTACCAAGAGTGCTCATGCTCCTTTAAAAACAACAGTGTGTCCAGTGTTCACAGTAGTTTTTGGACCTTTGCAGAGACAACAAAGATGAAGTTTTAAACCCGATTGTCATTGGAGATGAAACTTGGGTTCATCATTATGAGCCTGAGTCAAAGCAGGAGTCCATGCAGTGGCATGAAAAGGGCACGCTGTCCCCTAAGCGGTTCAAGGTGTTACAATCAGCTGGAAAAATCATGGCTACTGTTCTATGGGATACAGAGGACACCCTGCTGATCAATTACAAGGATAAGGAAGTCACAATAACTGGAAAGTACTACTGAAGTCTGCTGAAACAATTAAAAGAATCTGTGAAGGGGAAAAGAGGAGGCAAATGGACCAAAGGGGTGCTGGTTTTGCACGACAATGCACCTGTACACAGAACCAATGTTGCGTTGGCTGCTCTTCACAACTGTGGCTTCCAAACATTAAACCACCCTCCCTACAGTCCAGACTGGCTCTGTCTGATTATTATTTGCTCCCAAATATGAAAAAACAATTTCAAGAGAAGAAATTTACAGATGACAAAGAAAGGTTAAAGCTGCAATTTGAGGGCAAAAAAACCCCACATATTTTTGAGGGTATAAATAAACTTATTGAAAGATCTGAAAAGTGTATTAGAGTTAAGGGTGAATACATTGAAAAGAAAAAATAAGTAGTTTTTTTTACCCTTCTTTCTGTTCATTCTTAAATTTCTTGACCACCCCCCATACTTCAGCACTGGAGCAAATATTCTTCGACCTCCTTCATCTCCAGAATACATTATAATTTTTATGCAATGTTTCTGATATCTTGGTTAAGTAGAACAGGAAATATCTGGCTGGCACAGATTTAGCTGCTCAACAAATGAGGTATATGTCTCCCTTCAACCATAACAGCCAATTTCTTAATTGCTTCCAAACCCAAACTCACCCAAAAGGGTTAGGGTCTGGCCCTGGATGGGGATGCCCACTCACTGCTCATCTGGAAACAAGAGAGACCTCCCCAAAAATCCAGTGGGTGAGGAACACAAGACTGCCCAAGGCAGCCCCTGCAAACAAGCAGTGTGACCTACAGGCCATCCCCTGGGCTGTCTCACTGGTCTTTTTCCCCTCTGGTTTACTGCAGTCACCATCTAGAATGAAAAATGGAAAGGGATAAGTTACATGGAAATTTACCTTCTATATTTAACAGACTTTTTTAAAGTAAAAAAAAAAATAGTACTTGGCTCCAACGAGCTTACTTTAGAAGGGGAGAAAAGACATGTAACTACAATAAAAATAAAAATCTGCTGAGAGGTAGTCAGTAGGAGAGATTATTTCAGACAGGCTAGATCAGGAATGCTTTAGGAAGAACAAAAAGTGATTTACTACATGTAAAGTTAACAAGAGGAGCAAAACCATATGTAGGAAAAGTAAATGATATGTTCAGGGACCAAATACAGTCCAATCTGGGTGGCACATTTCCGGTACAGCAGGCTGCTTCTCATCTAACCCTGTGCACCCACAGTGATAACAGGACACTTACTGAGCAGTTACTGTGTGCCAAGCCCTGTTTGGAGCCCCTTGTACGGGCTCTTAATCTTCACAGCAACTTTACAATGTAGGCTTTACTAGTAATCTCATGTCACAGATTAGAAAACTGAAGCCCAGAGACAAGTGGCATATCCAAGATCATACAGCCAATAAAGAGAAACTGGGGTCAGAATTTAGGCTGTCCCTGCTCTAGCACCTGTGTACTTCCCCATACTGTACTTCAAGGACTGTTTACCTAAGAGGTCTCAACTCATTGCATAAGTGACTTACCATACAAAAATAACAACTGGAGAAAATGCTGGCAGAGTTTCTTTGTAGGAACAGAGAGGTTGTTGGGCAGATGCTTTACAACACTATGAAACTCTCTGCAGGATAAAATGAAGGTTTTGGGTCTATGAAGTTGGCACAAGTAGAAAGCCATTCCGGAGTTCCCTGGTGGTGCAGTGGCTTAAGGCTTCGGCGCTGGCGCTGTCATCGCTGCGGCCTGGGTTCGATTTCCAGCCAGGGAACTACCCACATACCAAAAAAAAAAAAAAAAAAAAAAAAAAAAAAAAAAAAAAAAAAAAAAAAAAAAAAAAAAAAAAAAAAAAAAAAACCAAAAAGTCAAAAAAAAAAAAAAAAAGAAAGCCATTCCGCCAATAATGGAGTCAGAGGAAGGAGGAGCAGAGCTGAAAGCTATGGGGATGAGGGAGAGGCTGGTGAAGGCAGAGGGAGGTCAGGGACTGCAGGCTAAGTAGACAGTCTTTGGAGAAGAGAGATACCCATGCTGAATTTTCTGAGTTATATGCTGTGTATTATGGTCAGTGAGCCTCCCCCAAGAACCCAGCAAATCTTCAATAAAACTACAAACAAACAAAAAACCCCTATGCCTAGTATGATCAGTTATCCAACTTATCAGATAAGCTGGTGAGGAATCTGGAGTTCTATAAATGAAAGCATAGGGGTAAAAGCAAGAAGGGACCAACAACTGGGTCACATAATTTTAAAACAGAGGAGAGGAAAAAGAAAACACAAGTCAGGAAATGTAAAGGATACCCTGAAGTTCAGATCCTTATAGGCCGTACTTGTGAAATCTCCTGCCTGAGTTTCCATCTTTTTTTTTTTTTTAATTCATTTTTATTGTTAGACTTATTGGGGTGACATCTGTTAGCAAGGATTACATAGGTTTCAGGCATACAATTCTACAGTGCATTGTCAACTTGATGTATAATAAGTTCACCACCTAATGTGACTTCTCTTTCCATCACCTTATATTTAGCTTCCCCCCCTCCTCTCAGAGTTTCCATCTTTAAATGTTTAGTGTTTTATAAAATCTAAAACACAGTTACAAGACCAAGATCTAAATGTTGTAATTTATAGTAATGTCACTTGATCAATTTACTTGCATGATGTTCCCCTATTATTATTACACCCAACTTATGCTAAAATCGAGGCCAAAGCAGAATTATACAAGCAGTTTGTTCATGGTGAGCCAAAACCCTCTCAAGTTCCATGAATCTGTGAGATTTCTCCTTGTATTTACAAAAGAACAGTGACTCACTCAGAGTTACACAAAAAAGCCAGGAGTAGATTAATTAGACTCTATCAACACTTCTCCCTTCTTTTCAGAAGGGCCTCCAGTTAGCATATGAAGCAAACATCTAAATTGGGTATGTAAACCCAAAAAGAGCTCCAAGAGGGAGACAGGTGATTTGAAAGGTGTTGTGAATATGCAAGATTTCCTTTCTTTTCAAGTTTCACATTTGGAGTTTAAATATCTTTAGACTCCTGGAAAAAATAAACAAACCCAGGTACTTCCCACAGCCCTAGCTCCCAACTTTCTGTAGTGTGAGAGATACACTGGGGTCAGTATGGAGGACGAGGGGTGAAGAATCCCATCCAGGAAAGCCCTGTCCAGAGGGAGAGAGGTGAAAGACAGAGCTGAAAGCCAGCTGGGAGTGACATGGGCCAAACCAAAGAGCCCCTCACTATTGGGACCTTTAGTTCCCTCCTCCCTAGTTCCTTAGCTCCCCAATTTTACCTTTTTCACAGTCCCTAGTCATAATCACCATCTCAATCAGTTTTCCTTTTATCTCACGCCTTAAACAATAGATTGCTCCTAGCCTGAGTCAAGGAATATCTTCATCCTGCCTCCTACTTTAGATAAATTATCCCAAAACTTAAACAACAGGCTGTTAGCCCAGATCGCCCAGGATATCCTTTGCCCAACTTTAGTCCAGGAAAACCTGTAATTCATGTTTACTAACTATATTCCCAAAATGTTCCATCTCCAGCCTTAGTTAATCATCCTGAAATCTATGACTTGTGCTGGCAAAACTTTAGTTAGTTGTGTTTGCTAGACTTTAGCTAAATATCCTGGTGCCTATAATCTGTGCTTGCTGATTGTAATCATGGCAGCCCAGCACCCTTCCCAGGCCATTCCTGGACGGGTGTTGAACACCTAAATGGCCGGCTAAGCCAAGAGTCAACAGGCCTCAAGCTCCATGGGGCCGAATGAATCTTCCATAGCTGTCCTGCATCAGTGGTTTTGAGGCCTCCTTCTCAGGTCAATGCTTTTAAATCTATTAACTGAATCGATTTCTCCTCATCTAGCAGCCATTGGGATACAAATGATGTCCACGTAAGGCTTCCAGCCCATCCTGACCAAAGAAGTCAACACGATCTCTCGGGCGGATCTTGAGACCCCTTCCCCCTTTTAGATCAGATAAGGTGAGAGCTCTGTGAGGCCCGATAGGTAGGGACAGTGACCATATTTAGCAGGAAACAGATACAGAAGATGAAACCTCCTGTCCTTCAACTTCCCATAGAGATGTATGGGACTCATGCCTCTCAAAAGAAAAGTGAGGTAGGCAAGTAGAATGGGGGGATCCCGGGACCTCTCCCAGGGACCCGCCTTGCTGGGATAATTACCACCCTGATATCACCCTTTGCTAGTAATCGCTGCGCCAAGTTAGGCAATCACAGGAAACTGAATTCTGGAAAGAAACATGCACAAATGAAAAAGGTGATGTGATAGCCTGTCAATCAAAGGTACCAATCAAAAGGCCTCTCGACCAGATAGGCGTGGCCACGTACAACTAAAGAGAATACAAATGCCAAGGCACCTTGTTAATAAAGGCTCTGAGCCTCTTGCTTGAGCCTGCTCCTACCTCTGTGTCTCATTTAATTCTTTGCTCGAGACACTAAGAATGTGGACATCACACCAGGGATAGCCTATTCTCCAGTAACAGGAGCATGAGGCCTGGTCTATTCTTCAACTCCAGGAACACAAGCCACAGATGGCTTTTTATTTTCAGCCTCTGTAATAGCGAGGAAAAGGTGCCTTCTACTAGATAATAGTCCAGGGATTGCACCAGTTACTGTTTCAGAGGGAGAAAAAGTCGAAGTAGAGAAATAGTGCAGAAGGACTATTTTTTACTTTTCCGAGATGTGTTACACTCAGATAAGATAGGTAAATTATGCAAGAGAGAAAATATGCCTAAATATGCCTAAATAAATGTTTACCTGTGGAAATGTGAGCAAGTGTGGCTATGACACTTAATGTCAGTATCACTCTGTTGGACACCTGATAACTCCAGATTGGGTTTAGTGAAGTGTACCATATGTGGAGGGCAAGAAGAAGAATCTTTCCTAAAATGAATCCCCAGGCTCTGAGATATCTGTAAGTGCAAAAGCATTTTTAAAGACTTTTAATGTGATTTTTAATGAACTATGTCCATCATGAATTTCAAAGTTTTATAAACTGAGTATATGAAATAATCTAATTGGTAATTTGCAGTAATATACATGACCTAGCCTTTATGTTGCCAATTACCTAGGTAACTTGTTAAATCTCTTCATCTTCAAAACATTATTGAGACTGATGGTAAGTATTCATGTCCTGATTTTGTGAAAAGGGGAATAGAAGGAGACTTCTACTCAGCCAGATGGAAGATAAACAGTATAACCTGGAACTCTTGGTCTCAGCTTCCCCTTTGGTAACTGATCACCACACTTGTCTGCAGGTGCACGAGATAGGAACCATACCTTTGCAAACCACTTCCTGTCCATCATGTCACAGTTTGTACGATCATCGAGGAAGACACACCAAGTACAAGGACTGCTAGCTGAAACTTGGCATTTGGAGCACAGAAGGAGGCTATGCTGCCTACAAACAAATTAGGGAAAGATAAAGATGTCTGGCAAACATGCATTGGTACTCAACAGTCTGCATTTGATAACTGCTGTGTCTGATACCATCTTCATACTCAGGAATATAGATCTAACATATAATTGTGTGCACATAAATCTTTTAAAAATTTTATTGAGATGTCATTCATACCATAAAATTCACTGTGTGGAAGTGTACAATTCCTGGTTTTTAACATATTCACAAAGTTGTGTTACTATTACCACTAATTCCAGAACGTTTTCATCGCCCCAAGAAGAAACCCATACCTGTTAGCAGTCACTCCCTTTTCCTCCCTCCCACCCCTCAGCCCCTGGCAGTCACTCATCTATTTCCTGTCTATGTGAAGTTTTCCTGTTCTAGGCATTTCGTATAAATGGAATAATATAAAATATAGTCTTCTGTTACTGTCTTTTTTCACTTAGCATAATGTTTTCAAGGTTTATCTATATTGTAGCCTGAATCAGTACTCCATTCCTTTTTATGGCTGAGTTAATAGTTGATTGCATGGATATACTGCATTTTGTTTATTTACTTATCAGTTGATGGGCATTTGGGTTGTTTCCACTTTTGGGCTATTATGAATAATGCTGCTATAAACATTTGTGTACAAGGTCTGTGTATTGGGTATGTACCAAGAAGTAGAGTTGCTGGGTCATATAATAACTCTGTTTAACACTTTGATGAACTGCCAAACTGTTTTCCAAAGCAGCTGTACCATTTTACATTCCCACCAGCAGTGTGTGAGGGTTCCAACTTCGCCTCATCCTTGTCAATACTTATTATTATCTATCTTTTTTATTATTAATATATCCATTTGAGTGGGTCAAAATCTTTAAGGTAAAAAACAACCCAAATCAATGAGTATGAATGAGCTTAAGAGTTAACTACATAGTAATTAACCTAAAATACATAAAATACATAACATGCCAGAGGTATGATAGCACATAACACTCAGTTCTTCTCTGTAGCTGTGTAAGGATACCTTAGGACTCTTTAAAAACGAAGTTGTTTCATTTCCTTAGGAAGCATCTGAAGGGAGTTTTAAGACAAATCATGACTTACTTCAGTCTCTGTTTAGCATTAGCAAAGCTCAATGATTACATGGAAGAGTATCTGGCAGAAACTGGTCTCTTCATCCTCAACTCTGAGACATTACTTCACTTCTTAAATATAATTCTACATCTATCTGAAGTGATGGGTTTCATGGAGGAAGGAGGAGTAAAGGGAACAAAGGGAAGCACCCCAAATACAGTGCCCACTTCAAGCTTGTTTAATATCACATCTCTTATAGCTACCAGAAGTTCCTGGGCTAGACCTGGACTTAAATAAAAAAACAAAAACAAAAACAAAAGTGTCCCAATAATTACTCAGACAGTGGCTTTGTAGGTAAGGCAGCACTGAGCAATGGCAACAAAAACGTGCCAGTGATGAGATCACTCCTATAAAGGCAAACCAGGGAGTGTGATGAGGAAATGAAACTTGCAACACTCAGGCCACAGTAATTCACAGAGGGACACTGTAAGCCAATGGCAGTTGAACGCAGTTACTCTATATGCAATTCAGGATAGAAGGCTTCATTTCTATTATTTCTGGAACAGAAAATTTCACTGTCATTTGATGTCCTTTCCTTCTACGGCACCATCTTTGGAAAGGTGCATTTTTCAGTGGTCTTTACCCCGTTCTTTCTGAGCCCAAGCTCTTTAAAAGCCAGAATTCCACACCTTGGTGGATAGCCCTGGAACTCACTGCACTGACTGTGCTCTGCCTTCTCCAGGGACTGAAGCACTGAAAGGAGGCTATTTTAAACCCTTAGAAGGCAATTTCCTAGTGATTCCTGTCCGTGTTTCTGAAAAAAGGTCAACTGTTTCCAGACAGAAGAAATACGTGGCATGGTTCGTAAACAACTGCCACAGGACACACTCAGAGAAATCAGTTGTGTTCTAGCAGAAGGGCAAAGACATCCAGAATTTTCCTCTACAGATTCCATAAGCCTGGAGTCTGGCTTTTCTGTTTTTAAAAGCTTTTCTCCACAACCTCATCTTCTTACTTTTTACTACTACTATTTTGCCAAGGTCTCTTAACATTTACTAATAGCAATAATCTCAATTCTTAGTGCTAGTAAGTGTACATGTAAATATTTTAATTGATTTTTTTTTGGCAATTTAACATTCTCAAAATACAGAATTCAAAAGGTGCAGAAAGTATACGGTGCAAAGTTTCCCTTTCATACTTGTCTCTACAAACCATATTTTTCACCTTCGAAGCAACTAAAATGTCTCCTATTTTTGTTTTTAATCCTTCCAGAGCTATTTAATGCATGTGCAATTAAATACTACATACATTTTCATCTAGCCTTTTTTACACAAATGTTAGTACTCTTCATATACTCTTTAGCATTTCCTTTTTTTAACTTATTTTGAAGAACATTCCTTTTTATTACATAATGTTATTTATTTTTTATAGCTACATAGCGTTCTACAGTATTTCAGGTTTCATAACCATAATTTATTTAATTTATCCCATACAGATGACATTTAGATTGTTTCCAATCTTGATTAAAATATTGCTATAATGATAACCTTGTATTTCTGCCATTTTACACATATGTGAGTACAACTGCAAGATATATTCCTAGAAGTGGAATTGTTGGGTAAGAGAGTACGTGCGCATTTGTAATTTCGATAAATATTGCTAAATTATCCTCTGCAGAAGTCGTCCAATTTATATTCCCACCGGCAATGCATGAGGGCCTGCTTTCCCACCCTTATGATACAGTGTTATCAGACTTCATTCTTTGCCAATCCAATATGTAAAACTATATATAAATATATGTGTGAACATAATTTGTACTCTATATATTTTAGTGTATTTTTAAGAATGAATTATATTTCCTTTCCAGTAAGCTGATGGTAGCCTTTGCCTTTTTCTATTGAGTTGTTGACCCTTTTAAATTATTGATTTGCAAAAACTCCATATAGTATTAGGGAAATGAGCCCTTTGGCTAAGAGTTGCAAATATTTTTCCTAGTTTCTTGTTTGGTTTGGCCTATTATGATTTTCGTCATGCAGCATTTTCATATCTTTATGCAGTATCATGTAACGATTTTAATAGCTTCTGAGTTTTATGTCATATTTGGAAAAAATAATACAATATGTTCGAGTTTACCTGTTTAGCAAGGTATGCTTCTCCTCCTCCTTTCAGTGATTTTCAGGCTTTTCCAATATGACAGAAAAGTTAAAAATGTAAAATACTTTGGTTTTTGGTCTAGTCTTCCAATTTTATGAGAATTCTTCTAAGGTTGTAGTAAGAGAAGTCTTATTTTTTATTTAATCACTTAGCACTTCAGAATATATTTCACTTGATTTTAAACTCAAACATATCTTAAAGAAATACGTTTAGATCCTACCAACAGCAATTACCCTAGCAGGGCTAGCACCCACTTCTCCTTAACCAACTTCCCGAAAGGAGTAATGGTCAGGACTATGGGAGAAAGAAACGCTGTGCCAAAACTTTCAGGACCAGTACGTTCTAGTGTTGGCAGAGGAAAGTAATACATCACCGGGGCCAGGCCATGGCAGAGAGACCAAGAATCGCACCCCAAAAAAGCTCTTTCAGAGCAAGACGAAGTGTCCCGTTATCGTGGTTCCCAGCCGCAGGCCTGCGCTGCCAGTGCACCTGCTCCGCCGGCTGCCGCCCTCGCAGCTCTGCCCCTGACTTGTTTCCACGGACAGAATGCCTCCTTCGCCCATCAAGCCGGGTCCGCAATGGCTCCCCGCTGTTGGGAGTCGCTGAGCACCCTCATTTGGTCCTTTAACTGTCTTCGATGCCCCTATAAGTTGTTCGCTTTATTAAAGCCTCTTCATTCGGACCATCCGGGTTGAGTGTGGTTTCCCATCAGAACGCTGATTGATGACATTTCCTTCCCTAAGGTAATCCTTCCCGAATGAGAAACACGGACATCGACAAGGGCTCCCTCCTCCGGCTTCAGACTACCTCCGAGGCAAGCTGCTTAGGCAACAGTCGTTTCCTTGAGAGTAGGCTGTTTTAAACCCTCAGAGACGGTTACGGATAGTGAGACGCCCAGATCTGAACTCAGTTTCACCTCTGCCAGCTACGTGTAATCTTCTACAATAACGATCATTAACTCCAGCAGGCACTTCCCTATGCTGGGATCCGTGCAAGGCTTTCCTGCAATCATCTCTCTATGCCTCACAAGGCCCACGTCCTGTGAGTTTGACATTATTTCTGTTTCTCTCTTACAAATGCAAGAACAAACAATCCCAACAAAAGCCTCCTGAGACTGGTGAAGTATAATAATCGTCTAAGGTCACAAAAGCCGCAAAGACAGTGAACTTAAACCCCACGCGTGGCCTTCCAACCACAAAGCCAACTAACTTTCTCCCACGTTACTTCTCAGCCTTTGTTTCTTACTCTGCGAAATGGCACTTTTAACCACCTCAGTGCCGTGAGGATGAAATGAGATCAAGCACAGGAGCGCCTAGCGCCCTAGCCGAGGCACTCAGAGAATGTAAGTCTCTTCACATGGCTGTGCCCGCGAGATCCAGACTGAGCCAGAAAAGTGGGCGCTCTGGGCATTACCAGCTCCCAGAAAATCAACTTCTCCAGCAGGCGCCCCTCCTCGGCGGAACTGCGAGATTCCAGCAATTTCCCAAACATCTGTCTGAGAACTCTGATTTTTTTTAAAAATTCATTTTTATTGTTAGACTTATTGGGGTGACATCTGTTAGCAAGGATTACATAGGTTTCAGCATACAATTCTACAGTGCGTTGTCAACTTGTTGTATAGTAAGTTCACCACCCCGTGTAAGTAAGACTGATTTTAATCACACAACTCAGAATTACACCAATAATTGTTCTTGGGATTTTCTGCAAAGTTAAGTGAGCACACAGGATTCGCGTTCAATGCTTTTAGCCAAATGCCCAAATGTGCAGCCACGCGTACCGGGCCACGCGTACCGGGCCACTCGAACCGGGCCAGCACCAGCAGCAGGTATCGCCCGGCCTGCAGCCCTAGGGAAACGGGTGCCCCTTTCCTTCTGAACGCTGACGTTTGGGACTGAATTTTATTAAGTTAAACACAAAGGTCACGGGTGGGGGGACTCGGGGACGATACCGCCTGCGTGGGTTCAAGGCCCGCACGTGGAGCATTCCGGGGCCTGGGTGCAACCCCAGAGTGGATGGGAACTCAGCAGGCACCCTCTCTCGCAGGCGCCTCGTCGAGTCTTCCGCTTCGGACCCTCAATCAAGGTCTTTTCCTCCCCCCGCGCCCACACAGTAAGGAAAGTTCCCGGGGTACGACCGGCAGCTCTGCTCTGGGCTCCGAGTGTGCCTTTCTCCGCGCGGAGCTCGACCAGCCGGGCCGGGCGCCGCGGCTCCGGGGAGGGCCGAGCAGCCGCGAACGCGCGGGGAGGGTGGCCTCGGCTTACCCAGGAGCGTCTCCGGGAGGCTCTCCTTCCACAGCGAGCGCATGGCTCCGGCGTAGAGCGGGCCTGGGTTCACGTCCCACGTCGCGTCGCGGAGTCCACAGCCGCTCGCCGCCCGCGTGCGGAGCCCAGGGCGGGTGGGGCCGTCCCGGCCGGCGCCAACTGGGGCTGCGGCGCACCTGCCGCAGGCGCCTCGCGTCCGCCGTGGCCGCCTTGCTGAGCGGCTTCACCCACGCGGACCGCTTCCGCCGAAGCGACCGCCCGCTGAGACGACGCGCGTTCCGGCGCGGGCGGCTGGGGCATCGGCGGACCAAACCCAGGTTGTCCGCCCCGCTCCCGCGGCAGCCCCGGGATGGAGCCCTCCGAGGGGCGGGAGCAAGTGCAAGCTCGGGGGGCGAGTGCCCCGGGTTAAACGAGGCGCACGGGGTGTGGTGCACGGGACGGCAGAGGAGACTAGCTGGGACAGCCTGTAAGCCGGGCGTCGGCGCTTTGGGCGAGCAAGCAACAGGACCTTGACGTTCCCCAGGCTTGGGCGACTTTCCGGAGGCGAGTGGACTCTGGGGAGAGCCACCTGCCTGTGCTTCAGCTTTTCAGCTTGAGTCACATATCGGGTAACAAATTGCATTCCTATCAGGTGGTTCAAAAGATCTAGAGGCTACAGAATTGCCCGTGTTGTTTAGAAAAGTCCCGGCACGTGCTCAGGGGAGAGAAAACAACGGGGGGCAAGTGAGAACTCTTCCTCCCTCAGCTTTATAAATGATGATCCTTGAGAGCACGCATGCCTGAGAGCCATTTTAATTAACTAGTGAGTGAACTAGTCAGTTCTCGCTCAAATATTGCCACACCCCACAATGTCTTGAATTTTTTAGATATTTCTCAAAGCAATTTATTTTAATTCGCTTTAATTTTTTGGAAGAGTTTATTATTTATCATTTCCGAAAAGATTGCACTGAAATTATACAATGATGGGTTGCCTAAAAGTGTAAGAATCACTTAAGAGCATATTTCTCCAACAGAATGAAAGAAGTAATGAACTTCTCTAAGAAGTATTAAACTAATTTTTCCTCTAGAAATTATCATGCCGCCCCTGATGAGTATTTATTCAGGAACATCATCTAGGGAAATCAGTACAGCCAGGGATGCAGACTTCTCAACTCCCAGTCTTCTGTCAGACTTTCAACTAAGATTGCGTGTGAGATCACCATGTTCTTTTGAAATGGAAAAACGTGGAGCGTAATGCAGTTATTAAGAGTAGGGCCATGGAGGTAAACTAACCTATATTCGGATCTTTGATCAACCATGGACTAGCTCATGGCTAAACTTCCAAAAACAATAGCCAAAAACCATGCTGTGTGATCCGCAGAGGAAACCTCTCCTGCATTGGGCACTGGACACCACAGTTTGCACCACTTTCATGTCCATGCCAGGAACACAACTAATGCTGAAACTGCTCAACCACCAGCATCAAAGCCACCCCTGTCCCCAGACTTTACCTTTCCAGCTGTTATTTCTGCCACCACCTCCAGAGAGAGTGGGTCAGTTTAGGCTCCTCAGGAAGCAGACACCAAATCAAAATCAGAAGAGAGAGATTTATGAGGGGAATGCCCATGAAAAACAAGAGAGGGGGCAGGAGTGGGGGAGAGCCTGCGAACCATGACACAGGTCTGACACCTGTGAAAGGAGAGAGGGAAGGGAGGAGGCCGTCATAGAAAGGACCCCAGACTTCAGTGACCTCTGCAAAAATCTGCCAGCAGAATCGGAGCCTATTTGAGTATCCTGCATTAGAGAGGAATGGCCCTGCTGTACCCCATCTCTGCCCATTCATTGAAGGGAGCTGCCTGGTTAGAGCAGAGACATGGAAAGAATGCTGCAGTGTGTGCCAGAGACTGTTGTTGATTATACTCCTCACCACAGGTTCTCTTGAAAGGAGATCTGAGTGGCACATTCCATGCTGCCAAAGGAGTGCTCCCATCTTTTCCTTTGGCATTACTGCTCCTCAGGCCAAGTCTGATTGATGGAGATTAGACCATGTGCCCTCACAGCAAGGAAGCCTGGGGGAGCACATGACTGACATTTTCATCACCAAAGGAGGAAACAGTCTCCTTAGATGTAAATCCAAGCAAGTGAGAGTAAAGCATGTAAAGCACTTAGCCCAGTGCCTGGTGCATCACGGGCACTGCACGAATGGAAGCTGCTGTCCTCACTGAGAACACTGGGAATGTCGGAAAAGGTGATGGAAGGAAATGGGTAGTTGAGTTCATCTCTCCTGGGTTCAAATTTTGTTTCCAGCCTTCGGGCAAGATTGAACAAATGCCTGAACCTTTCAGAGCCTCCAGTCCACATGTGTAAAGCCTCCTTACAGAGTCGTTGTGAGGATTTGTGTTACTGTGTAGAAAACGCTTGGCCCAGAGCAGGCTCTGAGAAGATAACAACACTGCCGTTAATTTATAGTGAACAGAGTCAGGAGAACCAAGATCAGAGTGTAAACTCTGGGGCATGGACACTGTGCCATGTCGATCTTCATAGGGCTAGCACTCAGTGTGGACCATGGCATACACTTGTCCCTCAACAGATATTTGTTAATGAATGAACAACTGAGTGAACAAATGTACATTTTCTTATTGGTAGATGACAAAGGCAAAACTACATAAATCATTTTAAACTAGGATTTGCTTTTGCAGGCTAATTCTCCCTAATAATGTCCTTTCTTCTCTTTATTTTTTCCTAGTATTTTTGCATTCAGGCCAACTCTCTAAGAGCTTAGAGAGTATATAGCCCAATAGTTTCGTTTTATTTCATTAATTTGATTTTTATTCTTATTATAGTAATGTAATACATGGTTCTAAGCATCGCATAATAAGGACAAAACGCCTTTCCCTTGCTACCCTTCCTCCATGCCCTTGATCCCCATTCCTTAGGGGCAACTAGTTTCAGCTCCTTAGCTTTTCTTTGGTATTTACTTCCAAATTTCTATTGGTTTCTTACAAAAACTTAGACATCATTGATTTTTTTAATTGTAGAACATAGGGGTTTAAATCTCTTCTCCCTACATTCATAAATGTACACACACACATACACACACACTTCTTCCATTCAATATAATTATTTTAGTTATTGCACAGATTTTTATTAAATCGGTAGTGTGTTTATTATGTTAGTATCATGTCATTGCTGAGCCATGCAGAATACTGTCATATTTTATTTCTCATACAATTTTTATGTCTTCTCCAGTTTATAATTGATAGTTTTTTCATGTACTTACCTGTGACAGCCACAAATTCATTCCCAGACTACCCCCCACAGCTGTAAAACCTCATGATAGTCAAACTCAAGAGGTCTTCTACTAGTTCCCTTTTTCCCTGGTGTTATCTCTCCTGATGCCCTCTACACTTCTGCCCCAACCTGGACAAGTTTCTCTGCAAGCTTGCTGCATATCTATTGTTCTAGAGTTTCTCTTTTGCCCCATTTGAGAAACTGCTGTCACGTCTCACCTGTTTTAGACTCCCTATTTCCAGGACCCCATGTCTTCCTCTTAAGTGGTTCACTGCAGTGGCTTCCTGAGAAAGAGCGCATGGGAAGTAAGGATTTTTATTTTTTTGAGACTTTATCTACAAATGCCCATTATCCTACCTTGTCAGTACAACTCATTGAGATTGAGAAATTATTAGAACAGGGAACACATTACTGCATTTATCCATCCCCAAGTATGACAGAAATTCTAATGTAACAGTGGATTGAACAAGACTGAGGTTTTCTGTCTCACATACATGTTGGCCTAAGTAATCCCGGGCTTGTATGATGGCTCCACGGTCATCAGGAACCCAGGCTATTTCTATCTTGTTCCTGAACAAGCAGACTCTTGTTCAAGGCAACTACTTCAGCTCTAGTCTTTGCATTCTCATTCAAATGAAGAATAAAAAAGGGAAAGAGAAGAACGGACCATGCTTAAAGGACATTTTCTAAAAGTTGCACACACCACTTCTACTTGGATTTCTTTGTTCAAAATTTAGTCATGTGATTGTATTAATATTCTATTCCCATTTTACTTTAGTTTTTAACCTTACTTTCATGATACCCTTCAAATCAATAATGATTTTGGAAGGTTGCCTGGTTGTCTTTCAGGTTAACTTTGTCCGTGCTGGTGGCTGTAGGCTGCAGCATCCTTGGTTGTGGAGGTCATGCAGTGCAAGGTGGGGGAGATAGTATGTATTTCCCACCATGTGAAGGAAAGCATTTTACATTGAGAAAAAAATGAATACAACATGAACAGAAGGGCAGAGAAGAGTCTTGGCGGTGTTCAAGACCCTCGTTCCTTTTGCTTCCAAAACCCAGCTGCACATATCCCCTTCCATGGTTTGTTCAGTGCTTCCATGGATCCTGTGATCAATAAATCCTCCCTTTTGCCCAAGCCAGTTGGACTGGGATTTTTGTCACTTGAAAACACAGTGATCTTGTCTAATTCATATTGAAACAAAATAGCTTGTTGTAATTGAACCAGAGCTTTCTCATTGTGCACATGGCTAGTTTCCCAGGGGCAGAGAAAGGTTGGTTAAAGGGAGTGATGGCTAAAGAGCGTAAGTTTTCTTTTAGGGATGATGAAAATATCCCAAAATTGAGGGTAATGATGGCTTCATAACTCTGAAAATACACCAGAAGTCATTGAATTGTATACTTTAAATATACAAGTTAAATTTATTTTATTTTTTAAAATTGAATTTTATCATATATGAACTATATCTCAAGAAAGCTGTTTTTGGGGAAGAGGGTCATCAAGTTGATAGCATGATAGGAGACTCTTGAAACCTCTCCTGAAAAATACAACAGATAAAAAACAAAAATCAGACTAGAGAATCCCTAAGCAGCTCATAGCCTCAGTGGAAAGAACGACTCATCACAAGAAAATGCCCAAAGGTCAGAGAAAGGGAGGCAAGCAGAGAGAGGGGAAGAGGGTAGATGGGGCCCAAAATTCACAACCTGGAGTCTGGAAGAAGAGGGAGTGAGCTGGGAGCCTGGGAATGTGGGCCAAAATGCAGCGTGATCCTGGGCAGATTGGAAACTGAGTTGACAAGGGCGGAGGTGTAGGTGGTTGAAGCAGGGGCAAGTCTGGGCAACTTAGGCCCTGAACATACAGCCTTGGGTGAGTTAGGGCCTGAGCAGAGGTGCCTTAGACAGTGCCTTACACAGCGCTGGGCAGGCTGGGGCCACAGCCAGAGTGTGCACATGGGCCTGAAAGAGTTCAGAACCAGGAGCCAAGGGATGCAGCAGCACTGACGGGGCCACAGGGTGGCCCTGGGTAAGCTGGAGACTGAGAGCCAGCACCTGTGGAAATACTGACCAGGAAAGATCACAATCCTGGGCAAGGGGAAGGCTTGAAAGAGAAAGACAGAATCAAAGGCACACTCACACAGTGGCCCTTTGTTCTCCAAATGGAGAGACAGGCTTGGGTTGCAGGTGGGCCCAGTACCCAGGACAGCGTGCAACCTCAGGTCATGCAGCAGTTACAACAAGCACTGCTCTCACAGCCAGGTGAAACCCATGGACACAGAGCTTGGCGCCCTCTTCTGACTCTCTCCCAAGGTGCGCCCCCACACCCCCTGCCCTTCAATTCCACCTAGAGTTTCCAGTCAGCTGCTAATAGGGAATCCACCACTATGGCATGCTATAAACAAAGCTGCTCCTGCTCTTTTCCCAATATACCCCACCTCAATCCTGCCAGCTGAAACCGGCAGGTTGCTCAGAGAAACTGCAACAAACTGCAATGCACAGGCATGGCAGACGCAGCCACAGGGTGGCCCAGGGTAAGCTGGAGACTCAGAGCCAGGGGTCATGGAAATGCTGACCAGGAAAGATCACAATCTTGGGCGAGGGACAGGGTTGGGGGAAGGGAGAAAGATAGAGCTGAAGGTTCATGCACGCAATGGCCTTTTGTTCTCCTGATGGAGAGACAGGCTTGGGTTGCAGCTGAGACCAGTACTCAGGACACCATGCAACCTCAGGCCACACAGCAGTTGCAACCTGCACTACCCTCCCATCCAGGCAAAACCCAGAAACACGTTTCCTGGCAGCTTCCCCTGACTCCCAAGACTCGCCCCGCCCCCCATCTCACTTAGAGCCTGCAGTCAGCTGCAAAAAGGGAATGTGTCATTAGGCTGTGTCATGAACAAGACTGTGCCTGCTCTTTTCCCAACAAACACCTCCCCCACCCCCACCCCCCGCTTCCAGCTGAAACTGGCAGGGGAGTTCAGGGAAATTGCAACATAAAGGTGCAATAGCTCCAGCCTGCACTGGAATTCCAGAGGCATAAAATACCATTGCCTACTATGTCCTCCCACTGAGGACTGAGACCAGGGCAACTGGATCAAAGTAGAGAAGTCCACCTCCCAGGAAATCTCCCCGTGTCAGAAGACTAAATAGACAAGAGAAAATATTGTAAGACACAGAAGTGACACCTACTAGTAAGTGAAAGAAAAACCTCTTTATACTTGCCAGGGGAAAAGTCCTTATGCTCAGGAAGAGAACAATGAGTACCCTAGGGAACAAAGCTGAAAAAAATAAAAAATAAAATTTTTTAAAAAGCTCCAAAAATGGAACTGGAAGATATGGAATTATGTTATCTAAATTACATGGAATTCAAGACTGCAATTCTGAAAACACTCAGAGAGATCAAAGAAAATTGGTGGAACACACAGAGGAACCTAAAGGATCTCAGAAAGAAAATCTGTGAACAAAAGGAATATTTTAACAAAGAAATTGAAACTATAAAAAAAACAAATAGAAATTTGGAGATAAACAATGCAATAAAAGAAAAGAAAAATGAATTAGCTAGCATAAAAAGCAGCGCCAACCAGATGAAGGAAGGAATTAGCAATTTAGATGATAGCAATATAGAATTGTCATGGAAGCAAAAAGAGAGAGAACTGAGATCCAAAAGAAATGAAAGAATTTTACAAGAAATATCTGACACCTTTAGAAAGAACAACAAAAGAATAATAGGAGTACCAGAGGGGCAGAGCAGAAATCCACAGACAGTTTATTTAAACAGATAGTAGATGAGAACTTTCCAAATTTTTGGAAAGAAATCAAACCCAAATTCAAGAAGAAAACAGGACCCCTAACTACCTGAATTTTAGCAGACCTTCTCCAAGACACATTATACTGAAAATGTTAATGTTCAAAGACAAGGAAAGAATTTTCAAGGCAGCCAGGGAAATGAGTATTGTAACTTATAAAGGAAAACCCATTAGGCTGTCATCACACTTCTCAGCAGAAACTCTACAAGCCAGGAGGGAGTGGAATCAAATAATCAAAATATTCAAAGAGAGAAATTACAAGCTAAGAATAATTTATCCAGCAAAGTTATCCTTTAGATATGAAGAAAGAATAAAGACCTTTTCAGATGTATAGAAGCTGAGGGAATTCTCTAGCACAAAGCCAGCATTTCAGGAAATATTGAAAAATGCTATTTGACCTGAAACAGAAAGTCAAATTAAATGGGGAATAGTTTAGACAACAAGAACATAAAAGGAGAGGAAGTAAATGTTTAAATTTCCTAAACAGAATAGAGATAAAGAGTATGCTTAACAAAAGGAGTCACTACATATATGAAGCTTTCTTTTTCATACACCATATGACAACTCAAAAAACCCCTAGAATTAAGACACATAACCAAAAAAGAGAAAACAGAAGAAAAAATTATAGAGCACCATCAAACTAAAAAAGCTGATAGAAAAAAAGCAAAGAAGAAATTGAGACACCAAGCTACCAAAAATCAGAGGATGAAATGGCTATAGGAAATCCCCACATATCAATAATCACCTTAAATGTAAATGGAATGAACTCACCAATAAAAAGGCACAGAGTAGCAGACTGCATTAAAAATCAAAACCCATCTATATGCTGTTTCCAAGACAGACTCAAAGTGAAAGAGTGGAAAACAATACTCGAAGCACTTGGCATCCAGAGGAAAGCAGGAGCAGCCAGCCATACTTATATCTGATGAAACAGACTTCAGGATAATAAAGGTAGTAAGAGACAAGGATAGGCATTTCTTAATGATAAAAGGGATAATACAACAAGAAGACATGACACTTATTAATATATATGCTCCCAATCAGGACCACCAAAATATACAAAGCAACCACTAACAGTTCTAAAAGGAGAAATTGACAAAAGCACAATTACAGGAGGGGACCTAAACACCCCTTAACAGCCATGGACAGATCATCCAAACAGAAAATAAATAAGGAAATATCAGCTTTAAAAGATACATTACAGCAATTGAACAGAATTGACACTTATAGGATACTCCATCCTATAACACAAGACTATTCCTTCTTTTCTAGTGTGCATGGAACATTCTCAAGGATAGACCACATTCTGGGACACAAAACTAGCCTCGGCAAATTTAAGAAGATTGAAATCATGCCAAGTGTATCCTCAGACCACAAAGCTTTGAAATTGCAGATCACCTGCAAAAAGAAAGTAGAACCACCCCCACCCCCACCCACACATACACAAATAATGGAATTTAAACAACATGCTATTAAAATATGATTAGATCAAAGAAGAAATAAAAGAAGAGATTAAAAACACATAGAAACTAATGACAATGAAAATACAATGTACCAAAATTATTGGGATGCAGCAAAAGCAGCAATAAAAGGGAAATTTATATCATTAGAGGCCTATCCCAAGAAACAAGAAAAATAAAAAGTAAACAACTAATATCTCATCTTAAAGAACTAGAAGAAGAACAAAAAAAGCCCAAAGTTTGCAGAAGTATGAGAATAATAAAACTTAGAGCAGAATTAAATGAAATCTAGAATAAGAAAAATAATAGAAATAATTAATGCCACAAAGAGCTTGTTCTTCAAAAAAATCAATAAAATTGACAAACCCCTAGCTAGGCACACTAACAGGCAAAGAGAAAAGACACGAATAACTAAAATTAGAAGTGAAACGGGAGAAATTATGACTGATACCACAGAAATACAAAGAATTATATGAAAATATTATGAAAATCTATATGCCACCAAATTCAATAACCTAGAAGAAATGGACAAGTTTCTATAAACATATACTCTACCTAGACTGAACCAAAAAGAACTGGATAATCTAAATAGACAAATTAACAGTAAGGAAATGGAAACAATAATCTAAAACCTCCCTAAAAGCAGAAACCCAGGACCACACGTCTCATCAATGAGTTTTATCAAGTATTCAAAGAGCAATTAACACCTATCCTCTTCAAACTCTTCCAAAAACTTGAAGAAGAGACAATACTTCCCAATATATTTTACAAAGCCAACATTGCCCTAATACCAAAACCTGGTAAGCACAACACACACACAAAAGAAAACTATAGACCAATATCTCTGATGCACACAAAATACTAGCCAATAGAATACAACAATATATTAAAAAGATTATACACCACAATCAAGTGGGATTCATCCCAGGGACACAAGGATGGTTCAACATGCACAAATCAATCAATGTGACACACCACATAAACAAAATAAAAGACAACGACCATATGATCATATTCATTGATGCAGAAAAAGCATTTAACAAGATACAACATCCATTTATGATCAAAATACTAAATAAAATGGGTAGAAGGAAAGTACTTCAACATAATAAAAGCCATATATGACAAGCCCTCAGCTAATATCTGAATGGGGAAATACTGAAATCAGGAACAAGACAGCCCCCTGTTACCACTGCTATTCAACATAGTTCTGGAAGTTCTAGCCAGAGCAATCAGGCAAGAGAAAGGAATAAAAGGCATCCAAATTGGGAAAGAAGAAGTTAAAAAGTGACAATTTTTACAGATGACATGATCTTTTATATAGAAAATTCTGAAGACTCCACCAGAAAACTATTAGAAATAATAATCAAATACAGTAAGGTTGCAGAATACAAAACCAATGTACAAAAATCAATTGCATTTTTATATACCAATGACAAAAGTTCAGAAAAAGAAATGAGAAAAACAATACCTTTTGTGAATCAACAAAAAGAATAAAGTACCTAGGAATAAACTTAACAAAGAATGTGAAAGACTTATACACTAAAAACTATAAGACACTACTAAAAGAAATTAAAAAGGACACAAAGGAATGGAAAGATATTCCATGTTCCTGGATTGGAAGAATCAACATAATTAAAATCACCATATTGCCCAAAGCAATATACAGATTTACAGATTTGATGGAATGCAATTCCCATCAAAATCCCACAGACATTTTTTTAAAGAAATAGATAGAAGATCATCAGATTTGCATGGAACCACAAAAGACCCCAAATAGCCTAAGCAATCCTACATAAAATGAATAAGGCTTCAGGCATCACACTCCCTGATTCAATCTATACTACAAAGCATCAATAATCAAAACAGCTTGGTATTGGCAGAAAAACAGACACACATAGCAATGGAACAGAATAGAAAACCCAGAAATAAACCCACAAATACATGGACTGATTGATAATTTTTGACAAAGGAGCTAAAAATATGCAATGGGGAAAAGAAAGCCGCTTCAGTAAATGGTGCTGGGAAAATTGGAAAACCATATGAAAAAGAATGAATCTGAATGGGGAACTGTCACCATATACCAAAATTAACTCAAAATGGATTAAAGACCTCCACATAAGACCTGAAACAATAAATCATATAGAAGAAAACATTAGTACTAAACTTATAGACCTTAGGTTCATGGAGGACTTCATGAACTTAACCTCAAAGGCGAGGGAAGTAAAAGCAAAAATAAATAAATAAGACTATATCAAACTCGAAAGCTTTTGCACAGCAAAAATAGCCATCAATAAAACAAAGAGATAACCAATCAAATGGGAGAAAATATTTGCAAACAAAGCCTTTGATAAGGGGCTATTGTCTAAAATGTATAAAGAACTCATACAACTCAATAACAACAATAAACTAAACAATTAATTAAAAAATGGGCAGAGGACCTGAACAGACAGTTCTCCCATGAAAGCATATAAATGGTCAATAGATATATGCAAAAATGCTCAACTTCATTAGCTATTAGGTAAATGCAAATCAAAACCATAATAAGATACCATTCCACACCTGTTAGAATGGCTATTATCAACAAAACTAGGAAGAACAAGTGTTAGAGGGGTTGTAGAGAAAAAGGAATCTTCATACACTGCTAGTAGGAATGCAAACTGCTAAGCTGCTGTGGAGAACAATATGGAGGTTCCTCAAAAAACTAAGAATAGGATTGCCATATGACCCGACAATCCCCCTACGGATATCTACCCCCCAAATTTGAAAACCTTAGTCCACAAAGATAAATGTACCCCAATGTTCATTGCAGCACTATTCACGGTGGCCAAGTCATGAAAACAGCCAAAATGTCCTTTGATAGATGACTGGATAAAGAAGTTATGGTATATTTACATTGCCATATTACTCAGCCATAAGAAAAGATGAAATAGGGCCATTTATGACAACATGGATGGACCCTGAGACCATCATGCAAAGTGAAATAAGCCAGGCAGAAAAAACCAAGAACCATATGACTTCACTCATATGTGCAACATAAACCCCAAAGCAACAAAGAAGTAAGAACTCATGGACACAGTCAGTAGTTTCGTGGTTACCAGAGGGTAAGGGGAGAGTGGGGTGGAAGAGAAGGGAGGGAGAATCAAATATATGGTGATGGAAAAAGAACTGACTCTGGGTGATAAACACATAATACAATACATAGATAATATATTGTACAATTGTATACCTGGAACCTATGTATTTTTGGTGACAAATATCACCCTAATAAATTATTTAACAATTAATTTTTAAAAAGCAATAGAAGAAAGCTGGTTAAAAACTGTTATAGAAACACCTTCTGGAGCTATAAAATATTTAGCATGGGACTCTCGTTGTATCTACCTAAAACCAATTTAAACTCAGGGTCCTGTAAAAGCACTGATCAAGATGATTAATATATTCCTCATTCAGCTATAAGAAAAGATGAAATATTGCCATTTGCAACAAAATGGATGGACCTGGAGATCATCATGCTTAGTGAAATAAGCCAAGCAGAAAAAACAAGGAACTGCATGACTTCACACATATGCGGAGTATAAAACTGAAAACAAAGAAAAAAGAAATGAAGAAACAAATAACCCATGGACACAATCAATAGTTTAATGTTTATTTGGGGATGAGTAGGATAGGGAGGGGAGAAAGGGGAGGGGGGTGGGAGAGGAGGGGGTGAAGCTAAATATAAGGTGATGGAAAGAGAAGTCACATTAGGTGGTGAATTTATTATACATCAAGTTGACAATGCACTGTAGAATTGTATGCCTGAAACCTGTGTAATCCTTGCTAACAGATGTCACCTCATTAAGTCTAACAATAAAAATGAAAAAAAAAAAGATGATTAATATATTCCAATGGAAGACAAGATAGGTTGTGTTCCTGCAGAGCAGGAAGTGCCTGACCTCAGAGACCAACAAAAACAATTGCTGTGGCCTGGGCTGCTAGGGTTTCTCAAAAAGTTGAAAGAGAATCAATCATGCTGGTTCCTGCAAAGTAAAGATCTACTGTGTGAACGTTTTCAATACAATAAAAATGGAATAAGAAAGTGTTGAGAAACATTAAGTTCACTTTTTTATATAAACATTAGGTTTTTTCATTCACACTTACAATTAAAAACACCATCTTAGCACAGTTTTAAAAAAAATAAAAGGCAAAAAAGCTTACTTAGAAGACAGGCCTAAGAAATCAAGAATCATTCAGGAGTTTCTCTGATTCATACACTTCTACTTATTTATCCTAACACTCTCTGGAAGCCTTCTGTGTGGGAGGGGCTGTCATCATCCCTGAGTACACAGAGAAGATCAAGACCTAGTCCCAGCCAGAGGAAGCTCATTGCCAATGGTGAAGTGCTGAGGTAGTGACAACCCAGTGTGAAAAATGTTGCAGGGGAGGCATGATCAGTGGAGTATGGGGGTGGAAGGAGAGGCCCCTGTGGGCTCTCAGGAGGGAGTCAGCCTTGGAGGCATGGCTGGTGTGGCCTGTTTACTCATAGTTAATTGTGGTGTTCATTTACCTGCCTAAGCTTCCACTTTCCCACTTGTAAAGTGAAGTCAATTGTAGAACGTAAGAAATGATTACACCCATGCACTAACTGGTCTGACTTCAAAGAGATACAAATCAAACTTATATCATACTGAAAGTTAGCTACCTTAGAAGACTGTGATCTGATGCATAAATTTCTGGAAGTAGTTACCTTAATACAAAAATTCCATTAGTATTATCAGATTTTTCAGTCATTTATTTATACAGTAGATATTTATTGAATATCTATTATGCTTCTCAAACTGGAATACACCATAGGGGTGAGCAGCCATGTATCAGAGAGTAAATACTTGTAGTTTTAGCAAAATAGATTCAGTATTACACATCTTTTCAAAGCATTAAGATTAATCAGTATAAGCAACCCATAACATGAAACAAATAACGGTGTGCTATAGAAAAGGATGCAAAATGCATATGAAGTTTTAGAATAAAACATTTGGGGCTCATAGTGGACTTTTTAAATATGTCTTCCAGAATTCTGGGTATGTGTGTGTGTGTGAATTTGTTCATTCTCTTTCTCCGTTAATTCAACATCAGTTGTTAAATAAATATCTTAGAAGATTCAAAATATATATCCCTTCAAGAGTATATTATCTAAGCTAAAACAAGATACATGAACAAATGAATCAAATAGATATCTATATGGGTGTCTTTTGAGACATGTGAAATTGCTTCCATGTCTGTGAAGTCATTTTATAATCAATACTTGCCATGACAGAACTATGTGATTCAGAGGACCCACCAGAGCAAGCTTGTCCAACTCTCAAACCACGGGCCACATGTGGCACATAGTGTGGAGGTTTGAGGGAGTCAATAATAGCACCCATCTCGTGCACTCAATCTCTGAACCACCTGAGAGATACAAAGGAAGCAGATGGAGATAAAATAATTAGTGCCTTGATTGGTGGTAAAAGCTGAATGGAAGCATTTGATTTATATGCAGTTAACAATTAGGATTTCTTAATCACCAAGTCCAAGAATTAGGCACTTGTGCAGCCACGGAAGTTCTGGGAAACCCCCAGGACTCATCCCATCAGAAAGAGACTTTATTGGGTGGCCCATTGCAAAACAAAGCATGTACTTTCTGCAGACCAATCCCAGAGAGAAAGGGAGAAGGAAGGTCCAAGTATTGTATGTCACAACTCCTTCCCAAACCAGCAGCATGTCCTGGGGAGAGACTTGAGCAAGTTGGCTTGAGAGGACGGATGTGTTACCCTATTAAGTGTCCCAAGGGTCCAAGAAGTCCCTTCTATGTATGGCATTACTAACCATGTGCATGCTGGGTTTCTATGTAACTTACTAAGGCCAACTAGAAAAAGAGGCCTACTGAGCAAAGGTGCTAGTTATTCCAATGTGTCCTCTTTCTGGGGATAGAAGCTGTAGCACACCTCCTTGTCCTGGGGAAGAATAATTTCATCAGTCCTTCTTAGTTTTGAAATGTATTGTCAAAGGGGCTTTAGAGAAGGACAAAGGATGTATCAGAAGGAATCCGAAGAAACACATATTGCTTATAGCCCTCCCTCCCAGATATCTCGAGAATGCAAAGCAGGTCCCTGGCGAGGGATGGAATGAATTTGCACAAGGAGCCCAGAGCCTTCTGGGGGAGAATGAACTGGAGCTTCAACACACCAGGGCCCCAGTACCTGCTTTCAGAAATCTAAAGACTTGCAAACTACCTGGCCTTGGTGGAAATAGCATTACTCTTTTCCAAGAGACAATAAAATTTGGGAATACAAAGCAGATCATAATAAAAAAGTTTTCATCTTTTGTATAAGTTATTTTTAAAACAAGTTATTTTCTCTGGAAAGTGGCAACTTGCCATAATAAAAACAAAAGCCTGATGACACGATTCTTTTCCTAGTAATATATACATATTATATACATACAATATTAATACAGCAATATTAAATCAGTGATAATCACTATGGAAATGGGCTATAAGTAAATGGTACGAGGGTGGACTGATAAATTTTGCCTTCACTGTAATATTTTTTGTTACACTAGACTTATCTGGATATAACATTCTGTGTAGTCACGTGGTATCTTCCCTCCATCACTCTTGACCTTGCACACACACGTGCTTACATTTTTCACCCATGCACACTGAAATGGAAGAGTGTTCAGATGTTCGGTTCAAACAGCGTGCTGTTACTGAGTTCTTAACAGCAGGCAAAGTCCCTGTGAATTGAAATTCACAGATGAATGCAAACCATTTATGGTGATCAGTGTGTTGACATGAGCACAGTAAGATGCTGGGTAAGGCGGTTCAAAGATGGAGAGGTGGGACAAGCAGATTTGAGTGACAAACCTCGAAGTGGAAAGTCCATGACAGCAAGAGATCAGCTTCAAGATTGTGTTGAAGAACTGATCTGCAGAAACCATTGCATCAAACAAAAAGAAATTGCTGCTCAATTAGGAATTTCTTTTTTTTTTTTAAGTGGGTGGTTCCCTGGCTGGGAAACGAACCCAGGCCCCAAAGCCTTAGCCACTTACACCACCAGGAACTCCCTTCAATTAGGAATTTCTAAGGAGAGAGTGGGATACCCTACTAGTGTTCTTGGATTCTGCAAAGTTTGTGCCAGGTGGATATAATGCACATGCTATCTGATGAAATAAAAGCTGAAAGAGTTCATATTTCTCACAAACTCCTGGAACATTTTGGAAAAGGTGAGGATATCTTAAAGAAGATCATTAAGGATGATGAAACTTGGGAACAAAAGGCAGTCCATGGAATACTGTCATAAAAAATCACCTCAGCCAAAAAATTTCAAAACTCAGGCCTAGGCTGGGAAGGCCATGTTGACTGTTTTTAGGCCTGAACACTCTTCCATTTGGACGTGCACTGGGTGAAAAATGTAAGCATCTGTGCGTGCGAGGTCAAGAATGATGGAGGGGAAATATTATGTGGATAAACAGAACTAGTTATATCCAGATATGTCTAATGTCACAAAAAATATAACAGTGGAGGCAAAATTTATCAGTCTGCCCTCCTACATTATTATATAACAGAAGAAAATGGGGTTCTGGGACAATTAATGATACATATGAGATTGTGCCGAGAGCAAATGTTTGGCCCATTTATTAAAAATAAAAATTTCAAACTTTGTAGCACACAAATAAAAAATAGTCACACATTACAAATAATTATTGTATGATTATTTTTTTAAAGCTCTGATTTGATCTCTTCTTGGAAACAGCCAAGTGTGTGTTCTATAGGTACAACAAGTTCATAGAATTTTAGAGTTAAAAGTCATCTTAGAAATTATCTAGTTATTTAATTAAGTAGATACATTAGTTCTCTCATTTTACAGAGGAGTAAGTGACTTACCCAAGGTCAAGTTATTGCAGGCATAAATTAGACCAGTCTCTTGTTTTCTAGGTCTTATATTTAAAAATGTGCATTTTAAAATACTTCCTAATTCTGAATTTTCCCTATTTTAGACTGGTTTTCGATTCATGATCTAAATTAAAGCCATTTTCTGCATGAACAGAAACAGCAGAATGGAATCAATAAGTAATACAAATTGTCCCCAAACCCTGGCACTTCCTGGGAATAGAAGAAATTACAGTGAGCTGTGGGAAATTTCCTGTAGTGATAATGACTGCTGCGAGGGGCCCCAGCACTGTTCTCACATGGTCGTTATGTGAAATGTTCAATAGTATTTTAACCACAGCTGGTTCAGACAGCTGTCCCTGTCCACCCCATCTTCCTGTCTGTCACATTTCCCTCATGTCATGGGCACTAGAGTGGCTATAGGCAGTTTAGGGATCCAGCTAAGGAGAAATTGAATGGAAAATGTGTCTTGATAGCTGCAATTTTGAAAGTTGTTTCAGAAAGTTTCAGTGAAAGATGTGAGAAGCAACAGACATTGTTTGACTTACCATGTATTTATTAAAGAACTGAAATAAAAACATTTTCTGGCATCATTGAGGTATAATTGACAAAGTTGTATAAATTTAAGGTGTACAATGTGGTGATGTGATATATGTATATATTGTAAAAAGATTACCACAATAAAGTCAGTTAACACACTCATTATCTCACATAGTTACCATTTGAAAGAAAATTCAGATAAAAAATTGGTGAAATATGAAACAAAAGTGTTTATTATGAAATTGATAGAAATTGGTCTGACGATGAAAAGCAAATTATGACAAAAAAATTTCAAATCATACCAAAAGCAATAATTTATCAAGGGGAAGAGATAAATTTCAAATAATTGGATTATAGATTATTTCATAATCTCACTAAAAAGGAGAGGAAAGATACATTTAACTGTAAAAATATTTATATTTCTTACTACTTTGACATGAAATATTACCATCTAAAAAGATAGCAGAAACTATAGTATACCGGTACAAGGGGGTCATAGAGCCAAACTAGTAAATAAGTGCTGTCAATTCAAGCAGTGTTCAAGATTAGAAACTGTACAAGAAAGTTAAAAAATGTCCTGAAATCTTTTAGCTTGTACATGAGCCACAGAAGTTTCCCCAAATTTGACCACAAACCTCAGTATATTTTTATACAGCATTACAAATGAATTGTGAAGCTGAAGGACATTCTTCTCAATTACCAACAGTAAACAGTTTTGATGAATTATGATTAAGAAAAGCCTAAACTATCTTTCTATTTTCACCATAGAAAATATTACAAAATTGATTTTTATAAAGACAATCAAAGAATTTTTTAATGTAGAGGGAGAAAGTGTGTTAGAGGGGTATGTGAGACAACTAATAAAAAATACTTATCTGTATTTTGCAGTGTTTGTGGTAGTTGTTAGCTTTTTGAACTTTATAATTTGTTGTCATTTCTTTTCTCATTTTAAAATACTTCCAAAAATACTTACCACATATTTGTATTTGTAATTTTATACCCTTTCATCTTAAAGACACCACCACCACCACCACCACCACCACCACCAAAAGAATATGCTACAGGTCCTACAAAACCAGGGCCTGGCCCTGGATGTTAGTTAAAAAGACAATGTAGTTTCCCAATAGAACAAATAGGGCTTTTTGCAGATGCTGACTAGTGTGGTCACAGGACCATGGGTTGTACTGGGCCTTGACCAGCAGGTGGCAGTGAGGTAGAGCAATCCCAAATAATAGCCTCAGTTGCCAACAAAAATAGTTATGAGATAAAAAAGGTTGTTTTTGCATATTGCCTGGTACCAGATGTTTTACTTAGGTGTTTTGGAATATTTTCGAGGAAGAATGTTTTTAAAAAGATATGAAACATAATTATAGCTTCTCTAACCAATTAAAATATACTAAAACAGTCTTATATTTGACGGCAGGTAGACCCCACCCACCCACCCATATTATAATTATTTGGTTATACCATTACAAGCACCGTGCTTCAGAGTTTTACTACACCAAAACCAGGTTCTCCTAAGGTGTGTCTTCTTTCCTTGTTACCCTTTAGGAAAGGCCATTGTTTTTCCACTTAAGATAAGCCTCTTCTAATTTTGAAAAGCAAATAGAAATTTGCAGGGTCTGTTACATGCAAAACTAAATGAATTTCATCTTGCTAAAGCCATAGCAATCATAGCAGCACCATGGTCCAGTGGCAGGTGGAAAGATCAGTTGGTTAAACCCTGGAATTTTTTTCCAACACTAACGCCCAGGATCCTTGGCATAACTCTAACAATAACTGCTAATATTTCCATTGAGGCTGGCTCTAGGCCAGGCTTTGTTTTCAGTTCTTTATATTGTTTTGTTAACTCAAATAATGCTCACAACAATCTCATCAAGTAGCACTATTATTTTGTTTTCAGTTGAGGAAACTGAGCCACAGAGAGAGAGGTTAAATAACTTATTAAGGTCAAACAGCAAGTGACAGAGTTGGGCTTTGAGTCTAGGCAGCTTGGCTCATGAATTGAGGCACTTAGCCACTTGCTACTAGTAGCCTTTTGCTATAAATCCAGTCCTATTTTTATCCCGTCAGAAGAGAACATCATTACAAAACAAGTAAGACACATCTCAATAACAGTAATATCATAATATTTTGGCCTTTAACAATAACAAAAAATGACGCTACTCTTAAATAGGCTCTTTTCAGTGTGATGGTCAGGTCTCTGGTGTCCCAAACAAAGAATTGAGCAAGACATGGAAATAAAGTGGTGAAAGAGTAGTTTATAAGAAGTAAAGAGTACACTCCAAAGAGGTAGGAGAAGGCCCAAACAAGATAAGTGGCTCCAGGGCCTTGAGTGGCAAGGGAAATGTACACTCCTTAGAGGTAGGGGCTGGCTCGAGCAAGGAAATGGCTCAAGATCCCCAATTAATGAGGCTTTGGTAGTTTTATTCTCTTTAGTTGTAAGGGGTTACGCCTCTCTGGGTGTGGGATGAGTCTGGTTTTTTTAATTGACAGGGTTTTTATTACATCACCTTTTCTCACTGTGCATGTTCCTTCCCAGAATTCAGTCTGTTATAATGGTATTAATGAATTTCCAGACAGATGTATGATATTATTATGATGGTATAATAAGGCTTAGGTGAGATGAAGGTCATTGTAACACTTACCGCACAGGCATTAGGAACTGGCTTAAACTAGTGGGCCCTTTTGTACCCTGTAACCTCCGTGTATTAGTTAACTTTTTGCCTGGAACTTCCTCCTGTGGCTGCTTAGCCTAGGGTGGAGATTACTAATGTAGGGTGGTATCAAGGTGGTGACTACTATGCATGGGAAGGGCCCCAAGATCCCACCTATTCTTTCTGCCTTTCTCACTTTTCTCTTGAGAGATGTGATCCCCATAAATCTCTAGAGGAAGGGATCTCGAGATCTACCTGGGAGACCCTGTTGACACCTTCGGTCAGGATGGACTGGAAGCCTTGCTGGGGTATCAATTGTATCCTGATGGCCCCTAGATGAGGAGAAATTAACTCAGTTGTAGTTTTTAAAGCATTGGCCCCAATAGGCAGGCCCCAAAGCCCCTGTCACTGGGTGGTTATCCAATGGAAAGTCCATTGAGCCTGTGGCCTGTCAACTCTAGCCTAGCTGGCTATTGAGCTATTATCACCTATCTGGGGTTCGGAAAGGCCTGGAGGGATGCTGATTTGCGGTGATTATAATCAGCAAGTGGAAACATGAATTATTAATACAAGTTTTGGGGTAATTATATATGGCAGGATGTAAGGGCATTTTTATGATTCAGGCTATAGACAGTCTATTGTTCAAGGTTAGGAGCCAGGAAAAGTTGATCAAGAAGACGATTAAGGCTACGGACTAGGAAAAAAGTGAAACTGAAAGCTAAAGAACTAGGGAAAAGGAGACTACACATTCCTATAGTGGGGGTGGGAGGCTCATCCATGTGGCCTGTATCACTACCACTAAGTCTGGTTCTTCACTCCATGTTAAGAAAGCTGCATTGCCCAAGACTAGAAGAAAGAGAATGAGAAGTCAACTTCACTCATTTTCTTGTACAGTGACTGACAAAGGCAGCTTGTCAGCTTTAAAACTTCCCATGGGGAGGTTCCCTGGTGGTGTAGTGGCTAGGTTTCGGTGCTCTCAATGCTGTGGCCTGGGTTCAATGCCCAGCCAGGGAACTACCAAAAAAAATGCATACATACATAAATAAATAAAACTTCTCATGGGATCTCACTAAGATTTCTCTGTATGTGATATTCCCCTCAAATTATCCAGAGTCTCTCCTTTCTTTGCTGTGAAATTTTGAAAGAATAGACTCTACTCATGTTCCCCACTGCCTAGTCATCCATTCACTCCTCGATTCTCAATTGGACTCTCTTCTGTCCACTCCTGGGAAGCTGACCTCAGTGAGGTCACCAAGAACCTTCAAGCAGTCAACTCCACCTTTCCTAGTTTCTTCCCTCAGCTTACATATGGGTAACCCTTCTCCACTGGTCTCCTTCTACTCGTATATCTCTGCCCTTTCTTAGCCTCATTTGCTGATCTTCCCCTTCCTGTTTTTATTCCCTTCTCTTCTCCCATTCTATACCTCTCCTCAGCCCTTTCACCCATCTGGCCCAGCTTAAAGACTGATGATGTCCCACACTTTCTTGTGCCAGTTGCTCTCCTTTATTCCCCTTTCCTATTTATGTTGTCCATTATATATCTCTCTTTGGATATCTCCTCTCAAAACATTCAAAATACTGCCTCTGCCCACCAACTGCATTCTTTTTCTTATATCCCCTATATCATCTGATGACATCACCCTTCACCAAAGTTAGAAATCTCAGCACTATCTTGCATTACTTCCCTTCTCTAGAATCTATCTGCTCAGGAAGTGAGGCAACTCTTTCTCTAACTTGTTTCCAGGTCTCACCCCCTCAGTCTCCACTCCCATAGCCCTTGCTCAGTTTCATATTTGTCCACATCAGCTCTAATTTGTTTATTGGTTTACTGTCATTGCCACTTCCCCCATCTCCATCTTCCAACTTCCACTCTATCCCACTTATCTTCCTCAAATAAAGACTGATAACATCACTGTCCTACTTTAAGATCCTTGGTAGCTTCCACACATAATAATGTATGTCCCTTAGAATGTCATTGAAGGACTGCTGCAGTTCAGTCCCAACTTGTGTTTCTCAGTTCACCTCTGGCTATAATGCCCACTCTAGCAGACAGCCTGGGGTCAATATCTAACTCTACCACATATAGCTATATAACTTAGGAACATTTTTTAAAATTTATTGCGGTGACATTGATTAGCAAAAATTTCATAGGTCCCAGGTATACAATTCTACATTACATCTTCTATGTGTTGTATTATGTGTTCACCACCCAGAAACAGTTCTCTTTCCATCACCATATATTTGTGTCCCTATTCTTTCTTCCCAACTCCCCTTCCCTCTTCCCTTCAGTTAACTACTAAATTATTGACTGTGTCGATGAGTTTTGTTTCTTTGTTGCTTTTGATTTTATGTCAACAATCCAACTAAATTTCTCCATCCCTTTTCCTTATTTTACCCACTCTCTCATCCCTCCTCCCATCTTAAAGAAGTCCCTCTAACATTCTTTGTAGTGCTGGTTTGGTGGTGATGAATTCTTTTAGTTTTTTCTTATCTGAGAAGATCTTTATCTGTTCTTCCATTTTGAATGCTTGCCTTGCTGGATACAACTATTGGTTTTCATCATGTTGAACATTTTCTGCCAATCCTTTCTGACCTGTAAAGTTTCTGGTGAGAAATCAGCTGAGAATCGAATGGGTGTCCCTTTATAAGTTACTACTTGCTTTTCTCTTGCTGTTTTTAGAATTTTCTCTTTTTCTTTAATTTTTGCCATTTTAATTATAATGTGTCTTGGTGTGTTCTTGTTTGGGATTCTCTGTGCATCCTGAGCTGGTATGTCTATTTCCTTTGCCAGGGTAGGAAAATTTTCATTCATTATTTCTTCAAATAATTTTTTGATCCCTTGGTTTTCTTCTGTCCCTTCTGGTACACCTATGATTCTGATATATTGCCATTTAAAATTGTCCCAGAGGAATCTCAAACCATCCTCATTTTTCTGGATTCTCATATGTATCTGTTCTGAATGGATGTTTTCTGCTGGCTTTTCTTACAAATTACTGCTTTGAGCTTCTGTTTTCTCTGGTTTGGTGACTTTTATTCCATTCTTCATTTCAGTTAATGTGTTCATTATCTCTCTCTGGTTCTTTATAATGGTTTGTAAGTCTTCTTTAATGCTTGCTATCTCTCTGTTGAAATTATCATTCTGTTCCTTAAGCATTTTTATAATCGTTGCTTTGAGCTCTGTTTCTGATGGATCATCTGTCCCATCTCTTTAATTCTCCAATTTCTCATATTTGCAACCTCTCTGGACCCTTCCAGCCACAGTTTCTTTGGTGTTCACTGCTGATACTGGGTGGGCAGAGGTCTATGGGGAGGTGTGTTTACAGCTTTGTTTTCTTCCTATGGCTCCAGGAGTCTTGCAGGGAGTTTGGATGCGATTGAACCTTTCTGTTCTTGGTTTTCCCTGTGCACAGATTCTGCCCTGAGCTTTGAGGTCATTTTTATATGCTGGTGTTTCAAACCATCCTGGTTGTGGGCCGAGAAATGTGTGTTCCTCTCTCCTTCTCCTTCCTGGCCAAGCATTTGCACTGTGGTTCCTCACCGCCCAGTTGTTGCCCTTCCTCTGGAAACTGGAGTGAAGTGTGACTGCTGCATTTTGCAGACTGGTTTGCACCTCCTGGAGCCAAAGTGAGGTGGTTGTGGTATTTCACATCCCTAGGGGCCTGTGGGCCTCCTTTCTGCTGGCTCATGGACCAAGCGGGGCCCAGAGAGCTCTCCCACCACCTTCTTCCTCCTCCCTCCCCCAGTGGTACAGTATCAAGCAGGGACTGAGCAGCTACGTACCCACTCTTCCCTTTTTTCTCTTTGGTTTAACCATCCGCTCACCTGTAGGTACCTTAATGCGACAAGTGGGCTTCTTGGTTATGATTGTGTGTTGTATAGAGGGCCCTTGGTTGAGGTACAGGTGTTTTATTAGTTGTAATCTGAAGAGGAGTTTTTGGAGGTCCCTCTCACACCACCATTTTGTTGCATCTCCTTGGAATTATTATTTAATCTCTCTGCACCTCAGTTTCTTTATCCATAATAGAAAGTCTACAATTATCATTTCCTAACAAAAATGGCTATTCATGTACCAAATATTTATAGAGTATCTACTATGTACCAAATGTTGTGCTTAGAACTCAATAAATATTAGTTCCTTTTCTCTGCACCTACTTCTTCGTCCCTTTGTTAATGCAATTCTTTTTACCTAAGCAGACCACTCTTCCCTTCCTGCCCAGTCCTTCAACACTAGGTTCAGTAGTTATTTGTGACATTAACAAATGTTAACAAATAATTAGTGAAGGAGTGCTGATCCTTGCCTTGAGATTTCCCCAAACCTCAAGACAGGATTCAAACTCCTTGCTAAGTTTTTGGAACAGTTACTAATATAGTATTATGCAGTGTATTTCGTTAGCTTTCAAATGCATTCTTTTCTCCTCTAGACTGGGCACTCTTTGAAAGTGAGAATGGTGTCTTATACATCTTTGCATTGTATGCATCTAAATACGTACATTCAAGTAGAAAAAATTACAGTGTTATCTATTTTTACCAAGATTTTACTTCTCTTGGCATGATTCTCTGGAAGTTAATTATAAATACTCCGTGTTGAAGTGTCCCAAACATTTTCATATTGTGCTGAATAACTTCCTGCCTTGATATAATAAAACCTTGTTAATTTGACATATGAAGCACTAAAGAAAGTGGGCTTTGAATAAACTATTTTTCTAGCATTTGTATTAGAAAACAGTTGTTGATCAGTTAGCTAGAAAACAACCATTACTAATGATTGTGGATTATTTTGAATTAATTATGCTTGACTACATGTACTTGTTTCTGCTGCTATTACCCACATTTTTGTTACTTGAATTTTTTTTTTTGGTCTGTCTCCTCCCCACTAGAATGTAAATCTTCAAAAAGGAAGAAATTTTGTCTATCTTGTTCACTGCTGTGTCCCCAGAGATTAAAATAGTGTTTAATAATATTTTGACTAGATAATAAATTAAAAAAGTATACTGTATTTTAACTCTTAATAGAATGTAAATTATTAAAATGTACAATATTGTATATATGAATATATTTAAGACATTTATTGAATTATAACATAGATGATTCAATATTTGTAGATCTCTCCATTTGCATGACTCACTAACACCTCAAGATTTCATGTCTTAATATGAGTTCCTAACCTATATCCCACAGTCAAACCTTTTTCACACTCCTTTAGACCCAAATTGCACCCTCATTCCTTACCTTTTTTAAAGACACCCTTGCTTCTTTCTTTACTTGAAAGTTTAGGCCATTTAATGTGACCTTCTCAACTTTCTTTTCTATTTCAAAGTTAAGTCACCATTAACTTTGTTCAGGGTTCCCTTTCCAAGCCTCACACAGTTCACCTCTCTTCATTTCCTCTTTTCACAGAATATTCTTTCCAGCTCCACAAACCTGAATCCTACTCATTCTTCACAGCTTACCACAAAAGCCATTTTCTGCACAAAGCCTTCTTGGAGCTCTCGAGCCAGATGTCACCGCCCTTCATCTGACCTTTGTCAGCACTTTGTGTACATTTCCTTTAGGTAGGGCATCCTAATAAAAATAAGGTCTTCTTTCTGGAAAGCACTGTAGGTGTTGGAAAAGTTAACAGAATGTGGTTCCAGCCCTTGAGGAGTTTGCTCTCTAGAAGGAGTGTAGTATAATAAATGACCACAAAGAAATGTTATCAAGAATGTTTTAGATCCCTTCTTAGAATATAAGCTACCTAAAACAGGTCTTTGATTTTCTCATCTTTATATCTCACAGAGCATCTTAGATGGTGTTATGCACTAAGTAAATGAATGTTTGTAGGTTATTTAAGAAAATTCTGGCTTTTTGAACCAAAAATGTGCTTGCCTGCCCTTCATATAACATTGTCCAGAGAGGAAGTTCTCCACCATTAATCCCAGAATAAGATAAGTTTCTCTATGAGCAGAAACAGAAGAGAAAGTTGTGTGCTAAAAAAATAGAAATTGTTCCTTCTTGTTTTTTAAATTTAGCCTGGAAGAAATGAAGACTGGAGCAAAAAAGGGAAAAAAGGTGATGGAAGATATAGTAAGACCTGGAAAACCCTGAGCTGGCAAATGGTTATTTTCTGTAAGAAAGGAAGATGGAGTTGGGGGGCAGGGAGGGAGAGAGAGAGAGAGAGAGAGAGAGAGAGAGAGAGAGAGAGAGAGAGAGGAGTGGGCGAGGGAGGAAAAAGAAAGGAAAGGACAATGGACTATTAGTATCAGCCATAAGAAAAGATGAAATACTGCCATTTGTAATAATATGGATGGACCATGAAATCATGCTGAGTGAAATTAAATCAGACAGAAAAAATCAAGAACCATATGACTTCACTCACGTGGGATATAAAACTGAAAGCAACAAAGAAACAAAAACTCATGGACATAGTCAATAGTTTAGTGGTTACCTGAGGGTAAGGTGAGAGGGGTGGGAGGGGAGGGAGGGGGAGTTAAATACACGGTGATGGAAGGAGAACTGACTCTGGGTGGTGAGCACACAATGCAACACACATGGTGTACTACAGAATTGTACAGCTGGGACCTATGTAATTTTACTAACCAATGTCACCCTAATAAATTTAATTTAAAAATGAGATATAAAAAGTAATAATAATAAAATAAGAAGTTTACCAGGAAAAAAAAAGGAAAGGAAAGGGTAGGAGAGAAAAGGAGAAAAGCCATATTTCTGGGAAGAATGTATTGTTGTTATTCCTATCAGAAGCTAACTAGAAGTCAGTTTGGTTTTAGTTTTTTGTTTGTTTTTTTTTTTGTTGTTGTTTTTTTTAAGAAGGAAGTTTTGTGATTGTTGTTGCTGGTTTTGTGTGTGTGTGTGTTTAATGCTTTCCAAATATATGTCACAGCATGGACGAACCCTGCAAACATGTTACTAGGTGAAAGAAGCCAGTCACAAAAGGCAACATGTTGTATGATTCTATTTATAGGAAATACTCAGAATAGTCAAATCCACACAGACAGAAAGTACATCAGTGATTCTCAGGGGCTTGGGGGAGAGTGAATGGGGAATGACTCTTAAAGAGTCTAGGTTTCTTTTGGGGGTGATGTAAATGTTTTGGAATGAGAGTTAATGGTTGGGTTGTTTTGTGAACTTACTAAAAACCCGCTGAATTGTAGATTTTAAGAAGGTAAATTTAATGTTATGTAAATTACATCTCAATAAAGCTATGCTTCTTTAAAAAAATCCTTAACAATAAAACTTTAACATCCAAGCAAGAAAGTCTCATTCATTCACTAAGCCACCCTTCCTTTTGGCAAACCCCCAAATAGCAGAAAGTATTTGGCCAATTGTAATGCTAACAACCCAAGCTAAAATTAAGGAGACTTTTTTTCTTTATATTTGAAAACCACCCTTAAAGTCTATAGAGATTTATTCATGTGTCTGTTTTTAATTGAGGTATTAAGTGGTCTTTAAGAAAAGGAAAAATTTATGTAGGTATAACTTCTTTTCTCACATTTACAACCTAATTAGCTAATGAAGAATACATTCAAGTGTCGAATGATAAATAATAGAAGAGTTAACTAACACAGGAGATGGAAAGACCACAGAAATGCTCTGATTAATCAAGAGGCTATTTCTAACAACTTTATTATCTATCTGTCCAATAAATTAGATTCAACCTAAAAGGCCAACATTAGGGATGATTAAATTATGGTACAGCCCTCCAAATGGAAAACATATTTTTAAGGGAATATAGAAAAATTTAGGAAAATGCTCATGCAACTCTCATAGAAGGACAAAGAAGACACAAAACAGTTTACAACATATGATCCTAACTTCATCAAATATATTCATGGGTAAGTAGAGAAAAGACTAGCAAGAAATGCTGAAAATACTTACAGATATAAAATTACAGGGTTAACAAACTTTGGGATATGAGCCTGTGGTACTTTATTTTAATTTTTTAAATTTATATTTGAAACAGAGGATACTTAAATATAATAAGGAATTTAAAAGAAACAAATGGGTATACAATGAAAAGTAATTCTCTTTTTCATTCCTGTCTTTGAGTCCTTAGTTTCACTGCCCCAAAGACAACCACAGTTATGGCTTCTGTGTGTGCTTGGAGAGACAGTTATGGCTGGGCTAGGAAGGTGAACAGGTAGTTATCCCTGGAGAGAAAAGACTAAAGACTATTCTTTCTAGCTACTTTCCTTCCCACAAATTCACTCTAAAAGGATCTTAACATTAGCCTTCCCATAGCAAAAAGCCTACCCTGATATTTTGGAATTTCTCTGGCCCTATAAGTTTTCTTTACTTTGCTTCCTGATACTTAAAATCCTTTTAACTGGAATATAATGTTTATGCACAATAAAGATAAAAGGGTAAAAATGTACATGTTGGGTGGGCTCAATACTGCAAAGGTGTTATTCCACAAGTCAAAGACTGGCCATGATCTATCCGACTGAATAGACAATGGATCATATGGCTATGAATCAATCACCTTTCTCTAATCTCTTGTCCCTCTGGTGAGTGTTTCCAAACTTTATTCATTCATGTGCCATCTTCAGGATTTTGCTTATCTACCTAATCTACTATTTAATTTTTAAAAATTTAACTCATTTTTCTTTATAAATACATATATTGTTAAGAGAAATATTTATAGTATACAGTAGTTTTTGAATTCACAGTTGAAGATAGCTACTAACATTTTTCAATGTGTCCATATACCTACAGGTTATACATGAAACATTTAATAATCCAAAATGACATGAATGAGCAGCAGGGCTGTCAGTTCTCACTAGCTGAGTATCAGTCCTGAACAGCACAACTGCCATCAGCAATGCATTTACCATGTTTTAGAAACTTTGCTGCATCCATGTTTCCTTCATTTACTAATTTGATCTTCCTAAAATACAAATCCAATATTACTTTTCTGACTAAAAATTGTCACTGCCCATTGTCTCACATCTCTTACAGCAGAAAGTCCAAACTCCTTAACTTGCCATTCAAAGCCTCTGCAATAGGACCACAACCTCCCTTTAAAGTATTCATTTCATAAATATTTAAGTATTTAACACCTATTATGTGTCTTCCCAGCTTTATCTCTCACTACTATCTTTAGTGGATTAAAAAGCACCACTTTAATCCATCTTACACCCCATAATATGTCCTGCTCCTTTCTGTCTTCATTTCTTTCTTATACCATTCCTTGCTCCTCGCCACAGTGCCCTTCCACTGACAGCCACCTCCAGCTATCAAATTCCTGCACAGCTTCAGAACTCAGCTTAAATGTTTTCTCCTCCACGTGGCCGTATCATATACCTCCAGACCAGAAACACTCTCTCCCTCTTCTCCTCTCCCATAGCCTTTGGCCATCTTCAAGATATTAAAGTATGCCATAGTTATATTCATGTCTGACTTCACTCCCTTAAAAAATGAGGATGTTCCCCCAAAACAATCCTGCCTGACCAACTTCCCCTCTCTATCCAATGTCTTGCCCAATCCCTTGCATCACTTTGTAATGTTTCTTGAACTCAACTTAATATAAAAACTTGGAATATCCTTACCAATTTCACAATATCTCAAGTTTTAAAAATGCAAATCAGTCCTAGAACATACATTTATTGAGTTGTCACTTGTCCAGAGAAACCTGTATTGGGAAGTATTCCAAAACTTTGCAGCTGCTTTGCAAGTCATTTAGTTGTGTTGTCCCATTGGCTCACATTTCAGGGTCTAGATGGAATGTTACAAAAGACAAGAGGGAAAATGTGGGAGAACTGAAAGGCTCATAAATCTTATCTATGCCAACAAGTTACAACTAGTACTCCATGTAAAAGATGCCAAGAGGGAGATTCCCTTGTGAGTCAACCATGGTGCCCAGGAAAACATGAGGAAAACATTTCCAGATGTTTGGCCACCAGGAAACAGCACCATCATTCTCTCTTAATGTCTGAAAGAGCTTTGAATCTTCATTGGGCTTTCAGCCACATTAGATCCTTGCCCTTTGCGTGTTCCCTATCCAGTTAAAAACTATAAAACTCACTTCTAATTAGGCCTCAATGAAGTGGCATGACAATTACTCAGAACTTCTTAAATGTCCACTTGCCTCACAGTGAAAAAATATCCCAAAAATTCATGGGAAGAACAACATAAACAAAACCACCATCTCTTTTTAAAGTACTGAACTGTTTGAAGTTTGAATCTTCAAATCTCCAGGTGGGAAGCTGCTGAGTTTGTTTCCCCTTACGATTCTTTGGGTTAATTCCTACAACCATTAACCCCAGTAACTTGAGGTCTACCTGCTCCTCCTTTCAGGACCTGGTTTGTGCATATTCAAGAAACACTTCCTTGCTCTTAACACAGTAGAGATAGGATAGAATTTTCAAGAAGACTTTATAAAACATCAAAAGGTACACAAGGGAAGTAAATACAGAAAACATAAGAAACATTTAGTTCAATGGTTCTCAAAGAGGCTTCCCTAGGGGACATTTAGCAATGTCATCTCTGGAGATTTTTTTTATTGTCACAACTAGGAAGATGTTATCGGTATCTAATGAGTAGAACATTCTAGTTCTCCAGCTACAGTTCAATGCTGCTAACTATCCTACATGCCCCTGCAACAAAAATTACCTGTTCCAAAGTGGCACTAGTGATGAAATTGAGAACCTGTTTTCACAGGTTGAGAACCTAGAGAAAGAAGATGTCCCAACCTTTCGGTACCTCAGTGTTGGTATCTCAGATGGCAATTGGAATTAAGATAGGGCAGGGACTCAGAAAGAAAGTGACCACATGGAGGTGTCATATAAAGAAAGACCTCCTTATCATCTCTCCCTAAGTCGTATTGACATCACTGCGATCAAGTCCAAGAGAAAGAAAGATCCCTATTCTGTTACCCACCTATCCTTCTCCCACCCAATTCTGAAACAGAGGCCTCTTGTCTAGCTGATGACACAGTGAATTATCTCACTCTTCAAATATGACCTCACTCCTTATACACATGACTGTGGCTAATATCTAACAGCAAAACATACATCACACAAAATAATCACCATAGAATTTACATAATACTAAAGCTCCATATATGGTCCAAACAAGTCACTCAGGTGCAAGTAGCATCCAACATTGCAGCTTTAGCAGCTGAGGAACAATGGCTCAAATGTTGTCATGAATAAGAAGTCATCCAGTCAAGTCCTGGTGCCAAGCCCTAAGCTAGGTGCAAAGATAGCATGCTGAGCAAGGTAGATATGAACTATAAAAATGAGGCGATAAATGGGCAATTATAGTGAACTGTATGCTGGGCACAATGCCATCTGCTTTATGGACATAATTTCAAAAAAAAAAATATAACAATAATTTTGAGTTGGGTATTTCAAGGTTGAGAAATAGCATTGAAGAGGTTAGGTAACTTCCCCATAGTCATGCTTTTCTTAAGTTGTAGAGACATGGTTCAAATACAAAGCTATTTGAAGCCATATCACAAGCTCCTAATACCTCCTGGGATATGTCAAAAAGCACATTTAGAGCTCAGCTGACCAGACATCCTGTTTTAAACAGGTCAGAAAACAATGGTACTGTCCCATTTCAAACAGTAGGTATGGTCAACCTAGTCACACTAGGCTAAATTCAAGGTGTCAGTAGGTTGACCATCTGTACTGTTTGAAACAGAACAGTATTGTTGTTTTCTGTCCTGTTTAAAATGGTTTGTCTGGTCAGCCTATTTAGAGCCCAAGCCCCTTATTCTCTTCTGCCCCTTGCCTGGTAAGCACAAATTTTATACCTCTTCAGTAGCAATGAAGGGAAGGAGAGTAAGATTGGGAAAGAGATGCTGACTCATGTTTCTCCTTCCTAATTATTCCTGCAGAGGTGCCAACATCAGACTGAGAACCGCTAATATTTATTAGAACCAACAGCCCATAAATTTAAAATGTTTTCAGAGAATTGTCTCTATAAAGTGGGCTTTAACACCAAGCTGTTATACTGCCTATTTTCTCACACTTTCAAAAAACAATTAATTCCAATGCAACATAAATTAATCCAGAACTTAAAAAAAAATACTACCCAATTTATTTTATGAAGCTAACATAACATATAGCAAAACTAGCAAAACTCTGATATGACTAGCACGATATATATGAAAACAACATTGCTTCTGGGGAGCCTTTAGGTATTACTTAGGCAAATTAAGTATGCAAGTGCCCTCTGGCTCAGAAATTAACTGAGCATATATCCTGGGGACATTCCCATCCGAGTTCTTGGGGGAAGTGTCCATGGTGGGTCACTGCAGCATGGTGGCAGCACGGTGTTGGAGTCCTGGAGGCCTGTGTCATTTGGGTGAGTGAGCGGGTAAAACCTGGTGCCGGCACACCACCACATATTTTGCAGCAGGTAGAAGCAAGGAGCTGAACATACTCCCAGAATCATGAATTGATCTTAAAAGCATGGTGCTTAATGAAAAGAGAAAGAAACAGAACAATATAATTCACTTAAGTGAAATATGTATTACACAGAATCCTTCTGTCCATAAAAAAAATATTAAAACCATATTTTACACACATTTGGTAAAAAGATGACCTGCAAGCACATTTTAATTCTTTATTTATGAGAAATTAAAATATTTTTGTGGGCCTCTTGCCTAGTTGATGACACAATGTATTATTGCCCTCCTCCAAATATGACCTCACTCCTTAAACATGTGGCTATGGCTATACAAAGTACTGTGAACCCAAAAGCACCACGTGAATAGTGCCCAATGATAAATTCACTGCAGATAAATGAATGAATGAATTACAGAGGTGTCTTTCATGAACCAAGGATAATATGTGCTACAAACTGAGGAGCACGATTCATTCAGTCTTTTCCATCTGAGGTCCAAAATCCCTTCCAAATAAAGCAATTCCTTAGGTGTGTTAGAGAACTTTTGTGCCATGAGATATTACTGAGGCTTAAGGAAGGAAAATTCCCCTCAAAATTGCTCCAATTGGGAAATGCTAAGTTCAGGCAGTGAACACACTCACAGAACTCTGAGCCCAGACCAGGATCTGCTCTGTCCTTGCTGCCCACGTGCACTTGCAGGCAGGTGTGTATGTGAGTCCTGTAGCCTCCAGGTTGCAAGGACAATCTCCAGGGAGCAGTGTGGCCATGTTGGCACAAGAGCTAGACTGATGTAGCTTCATTTATAACTTCTGAAGATTTAGACCTGAAATATACAGGCTTTCACTTGTACTCAAATATTAGGAGCAGTCGTGGCCTCATGATTCTTCTAAGAAGAATGATCCTATTGTATCACAACAAAATTTGCCTTGCATAATCAAAACCAGTCTGTCAGATTCCCAAGACCTGTTTCCCAAGTGCTGGTTAGCCCCCAAGATGCCTGGGCAGACCAGAGTTAGGTATCCTCATAGACTTAGAACCATCACAGCATGTGAGTTCTGAGTTCTCCACCCCAGAAGTTCCCCTCTTCTCTATTCAGGCAAACACATACACACACATGAACAGACATGCAGAGAAACACACACTACATACAGAGACATACATGTACAGGCATACACAGCTACTCATTCAGGCAGACACACATACCTATGAGTATACAGTAGACTCTCAGTTAACTGGCCCCATGGCAATTGGTAGATGCCCGATAAATGTAGGTTCAGGTTGCTTGAGAGTTACTATTAAAAATAGGCCTAATTAATACTATACCCCATACTATTTATATCATACCATACCATAAACTCTGTATTGTCTTGATAGTAATATTGAAATACAGTAATTAAAAGCAAATTAAGGCAAATAAAAATAAACTTAATGTAGCACAATTTTATTTTAAAACAGCTTTGTGAATGCAGTGTGCAATTTTAGTTAAATGGCAGTCAATAAACTTTTCAACGTAATGAACTTCACTAAATAATTTTTTTAACTTCAAGTAACTTAGAAAGAAACACATACACATTTAAAACTGTTACAGTATGGGTAGAGAGTTGACTGGGTAGACATCACATCAGGATCATCAGGACCTGGTGATGTAGCCAGCACAGGATCAGGAGAAGTAAATGTAGATGGTTTTGAATCTATAAGTAGATGATGCTATACTGGCAAACTTGCATGTAGCTTTCTTGCAAAATGAATGAGTATTAATTTGCTTTGAGTCCCTATATCTCTCACACAAAGTCAGGTTTTGTATGATGTGCAGCTGCATAACATGCTGAGAAGTGAAGAAGGGTTGTTGTTCTGCAAAAGCTATTACAGTTTCAAATGCTGCAGTAGCTCTCTGCCAGGATACTTTTTCCACTTCACACCTATTGTCATCACTCTCTTCCTCCTCTGCAACATTCACTTTTCTGCAACATTCACAATAGCTTCTAGATGTCATCTGTATCAAGCATATGAGTTACTGGAATAGCTTCTTCATCCATAGCAAGTCATTCCTTGAGTTCATCACAAGACAAATTCATTTTGTCTTTAACAGGGTTAATAAGTCACAGATTTCATCATAAACTCTGCTACTGGCAACTGCACTGTTGACTGGAAACTCCTCCAAGTTGATGGAGAAGGCAGAGAGTTTCACAGCCATTACAGTTGGCCACAACTTTCTCCAACATTTCCACAATGTTCCAGTTCTCACAGAATCTCAAATATAATTGACAATGTAGGTAGTAGCATCTTTAAGATTATATTTTGTCTGAAAGTTCACAATTGTCCCATCAAAATTAGTCATTTTTCATATGAAGTCACAATTGTAAAACATTTTTGCATTCTGTTTCATTCTCTGATCCATTGGTTGGATCAGACTTGTGACGTTAGATGGAACATAACATATGAAAATGTTGCCATTAAGGAGCTCTTACACAGGTGGATGTGCGTGAGAGTTATCCAGGAGCGACAGAATTTTACTATTCTCTGGTATTCCTTTCTTTTGTAAATTTTCTTTAACATTAGGTACAAACAAATTGTAAAACCACCTGGTAAAAATTTCTGTGTCCATCCAACTGTTACTCTGTGCATCATGATCTACAGGAAGGTTAATTTTACCTTTAAAGCACATTAGTTTAGCAAATTTGCCAACCACACATAAATATACCCTATGATTTCCTGATGCATTTGCACAAACAAGCACATTTATATGCTCTTTGTTTAGTTTGAACCCATGAGCTACCTTCTCATTACCACCAGCCAAAGTAGAATTAGGCAGACACTTCCATGTTAATTCAGTCTTACCTGCAGTATAAATCTGCTCTGTGGTCAAGCCATTTTCTGCAACCAATTCACTAAACATGCCACAAATTGAAGCTGCAACCTCAAAATCAGCCAATTTCTGTTGCCCTGTTAAGTTCAGCTTACGGATGTTTTGACGAACCTTGAATCGGGTAAGCCAGCCATTTGAAAAATGAACACTGACCTTCTCATGGAATTCTCTTGCATTTTCCTACAACATGGGTCTAGAAATACAACCACCCTTAGACCTTTTCAAAGAAAACCACTTACACAAGACCTAGTCAAGCACTTCCATTTTCAGTGTCTGAAGGGTACGACACTTCTCCACACTTATCACTCTCTGACTTAACATAAAATGTCTTTATCTTTTGAGACTGAGCCTTAATGTCACAAATTGTTAATGAACTTACAGTAAATTCCTCCATGAGCACTGCAAGACTCTCACCTTTCTCAAGCCTCTTTCATATTTCCAACTTCTGCTTGAGGGTAAGCACTATGCATATTTGAGACCTGTTTGGGCCTATTTAGGATTGGGTGAGAACACAAAATTTGAATAATAATAGATCCCAGTGGACTGGTATGTTTACACATGGTGAATTGGCAGGAGTGTGAGAAACATACGTAGTGTGCAAAGCATAGGTTTACTCATGGGGTGGTACAGTGTGCCAAGTTTAAACTTACATTTCCTTTAGAAATTTGTTTAATTTTAATTTTTAATTAAAGCATTATTTCTTCAATTTTTTTTCCAGTTACTTGACAGTACCAGTTGCTTGAGTTCCGGTTAACAGAGAGTCTACTGTACACACATAAATACAAAGACATACATATGCTCACAGGTATACTTACACGTGGACACACAAAGAGACACACACAGTCACACCTACAGTTATATACACAGAGATACACAAAGACATAGCCAGGTTAGAGTTATGAATCCAATCTTTAGGAAAATCCAAGGTATTGCTTGAGTTATGATGTTCTAGAGTTCCCGACAGGGAACCAGAATCTCCTTAGTTGCCCTTTCCTCAGGCACTGTGCTGATTGTTCTCCATTTGCTCCTTCAAATTCATTCTCTGCCCTTTTCTATCATGGTCTGTGTGTGTCTCAGGAGGCTGACCCCTAGGGACTTCCCTACTGGGTTTCTTTGTCTAGACAGGCCTGTGTCTTTGGGAAGACTATGCATAGAAGCTGAGGGAGGAAAGGACACTCAAATATCAGCCATGCCTGGAGGGATACCCAGCATGTGGCTTTCACGTGAAGGCACTTTTGTAATAGTACTCAAAAGTATTAAACTGAGCAATCTTTCTCCATGTAGCAAGATGACTTCAGGGAAGACTAGACCCATACCCTATTCATTTATAAACCCTTAATGAAAAGAGATGGAACTATCTGGATTGAGATTGGAACAACTCAACCTGGACTGAGTTTTTGATATTTCATACATGGTTTTATTTGCGACTGAATTACCTAAATTTTGAGAAATGTACATCAGGTCATGGTATGATTATCTTATTGAGGCCATGAGACCAGACCATTCTCTCCTGTACAGTTTCCTATGTAGGTAATGAGCAGTTGCAACTTGAAATCATTCAGGCAATAGATTAATGGTCCAAGGCAAGTAGGCCAAAGACAGAAGTAAGGAAGAAATTCCCCTTTTTTTCTAGGGAGGGGAGACAGTTGGCACAGACCCTGAAGCATTTGCAACCTTTCAGTAGGCAGTGATCTTCCTTAGCCTAGTGAAGGGAGACCTGGGCTGAAGCAGGAGACCTAAGTACAATTAAGTAGAGAAACTGGGTGCTGGTCTGGTCTTTCTCTGCTGTATTGTACATCCTTTTTGTTATTATCAAATCTTCTGGAAACTATCCTTAAAATAGAGGCATAGGGAGTGAAAAGACAGGAGTGTAAGCAGTATAATACTATCGGTTAGCAGCAGAGGACCACCTCAGCCATCAGAGAAGAATCCCTGGGAGTTAGCCACAGAAGAGGCCACCGCTGCAGGGACAGGTGGGAGGAACAGGTGTGAAGACATGTGAAGTACATCCTGACATGGCTCAGAAAACACTGATGGACAGCCTGAGAGGGACTATTTCTACCAATAATAACTTGAGTTACAGGTAGGAAAAATCAATTCAGGTAACTGAAAAAGAGAGACATATTATTAGTTAGACCTAATCTTGAGATATTACCTCAATTTTAGGAATTCAACTTCAAAAACATCTGTCTAAATCATATATGATGATCTTTCATCCAAAGCTCATATCTAAAAGAAATGGATGGGCATTAAAAATTCTGTTTCTATATTTTAAAAATGAAACAACTTTATACTCCCCAAAACCAACTTGACTTGAAGCTATAAAAGGAAATATCCTTTCAAAAAGTATCTACCTAAAACTCTGATGTTCCCAAGACATTAAAATAATCAAATGGGATTGTACAATATTTGATCAGTGATCTTTGTTCATGATACTCCTCTCAAAGTACATGCAGGCCTGCTGCTAATAACAGTCATGAATCACATAGCCACACAGAAGACTGGGCAAGGGGTAATTATATCAGGTAATAAAAGTGAGAAATAGACAGCCATTAGAATTGGGAAGCTATTTTTGTACAAAGTACAGCCTCCAAATACAGAATCAGTGTGACATTTTCAGGATAGAGCCATCTAAGTGTAAGCAGCAAAAGTAGATAAATTAAATCCCAAAGCAAATGTTTCTACCACATGAAGCCAAAGAAAATTTAATGATCAAAGTCAGCCAAGTGTGGGACAGGGCCCAGGGACACCCAGCTAACTGGATGTCCCCAGCAAGTCACTTAGTCTCTTTGGGATTCAGTTTCAACTATTAAAGATGGAGCTGGAAAAAATACTAAGTTCTTCTCTATATCCAAACTTCTCTTTATAAGTGCTGATTCAGAATTCATTCAGTTCTTGGGAGCCAAAAAACAAAAAACCAACCCAGATATTGTTGTAGTCTCTGACTTAAACTAAGCTTATAATCAGCACCTCTGATACTGAGTGTCCATCAGAGTTTGTTAACATCATCCTGGAAATTCTGATCCTGTGGTTCTGAAGTGGGTACCAGGCACTGGTATATTTCATAAGTTTCCAGGATGATTCTGATATGCTCTGAAATTTGAGAACCACTTGTTCACTACATCATAAGGCACAATGACCAGTTATTAGAAGGGGCTGAAAAGAGAATATTTATTGGAAACTTGCTCTGTGCCAATAGTGAACACATATCATCTCATTTAATCTTTATATCAGTCTATATAGTTTGAAAAAGAAGAAAGAAATCTTTTCTTAGATGGAGAAATCAATTCCAGTTGAAAGTTAGGCAATAAAGAATTCTAGATAATCTCTATAAATTAATTTCCTTTGATGACTCTTGCCCAGTTAAAAAAAAATTAAGCTAAATGTATGCATTTTTATATATTTTCTTTCTTCTATTGAAATAGGTCAATAAATAAAAGGAGAAATAAATTCAACATAGTTGCATAAATATAGTATGCCAAAAAAAAAAAATCAACAAGAAATAAGAACTTCCTTGGGTAAATAAACTTATCAAACCATAATTTACATTTTGTTTTGTATATGCCAACCAACACTCTAGACAAGGTTTACTCAGCTGCAACAGAAAATTAAGAGCTCTTATACCTCACACTCTACACATAAACTCTATTTAATGATGTTTATGTTCCTCCCCTTAGATGTGCCAAATGCAAGCGAATACTAATAAAAATTTTAAATTTCAGATTTCTAGGATAAATTATCCATTTATTCTGAAGTATAAATCTTCCTTCTTGCTCATACTGGGAGAAATTATAATATCATTGTTAAGAAATCTACAAATACAGTCACTTCTCAAAGTGCTTTCCCAGAATATTTATTCAAAAAACACTACTCAAAAAAGGCTCAATGGGAGTTCCCTGGTGGTGTAGTGGCTTAAGGCTTCGGTGCTGTCAACGCTGCGGCCTGGGTTCGATTCCCAGCCAGGAAACTACCCACATATTAAAAAAAAAAAAAAAGGCTCGATGTTCTTTATTTTTAATAACTTGGTTAGTGTACTGACAGTGCTGTGAGTTAGCATTTGGTAAGGCATTTATACCCCATTGGTAGTTCAACCACCAGAGAATAAAAATTTATGAATATTTTGAAACTTCAGCATGAAAATAAAATTTGACCCTTGGAAGAAGGATGGAGTGAAGTGATTGAAATTTTTCCAATATTTATTTTTAGTATCCTTTCAGATCTAAAGTCATTTTGTTCAAGAATATAAAAATTAAATTCAGATTAGCTTAGTTTACTCAACAAATTATCATATGTGTAATTATTTAGGTATTCAAATATATTACCTAGATGTTTTTTCCAATGTTCAAAACTGTTCCAACAAATGGAGGAGCTATATATTGTTGATTAAAGAAATCCAGCATTTGCTAAAAACAAAAAACAACAACAACAACAACAACAACAAATCTGGGCAAAATCTGTGGAGGAAGAGGAGAAGAAAAAAGGATTTGGGAGCATTTACTGTATACAAGTGCTATACATAGGTAATCTCATAGATTATCTCAGAATTCTTGAGAAGCAGAGATTATTGGCCCATTTTACAGAGGAGGGAGGTGGGACTTGAGCAGTCCAATGGGTCACTCACTATGTAAGTGGTAGAACCACATGGAACTCAATATATTGGACTCTATAGATTGAGCTCCTTCTCTTCTATCACTCAGTGGCTATGGGAGGCCATCAGCCAATGAGGCCCACAGAGAGAGTGCGTTTTACCCATTATTCACACACATCATCTGGGATACTAAAAAACCATTCATCTTTTTTCTGCCTCTGCAGCCACGATGGCACCCTTGAAAAAGCTTGTAGCCAAGAGGAATAAAAAAACGGGGGCAGGTTCTTAAGTTTACCTTTGATTGTACCTACCCTAAAGAAGATGAAATTATTGTCGTTGCCAATTTTGAGCAATCTCTTCAGGAAACAATCAAAGTAAATGGAAACTCTGGGAATCTCAGTTGGAGAGTTGTAACCATTGAAAGGAACAAAAACAAGATAGCCATAATTTCTGAAGTGACCTTTTGCAAGAAGTATTTGAAATATCTCATAAAAAATATTGGAGGAACAATTGATGTGATTGGTCATACACATAGTTGCCAACAGCAAAGGGAATTACAAATTATGTTACTTCCAGATTAACCAGGATGACAAAGAGGAAAATGAAGATTCAAATTCATTTATCTGGAATATTTTGTATGAGTTCATGAATAAAATTTGGGACCCACCCCCCAAAAAAAGCCATTAACAAATCACCGTGTATCATTGAGTTCCTACCATGTGATTCTATATTTGTGATTCTCCAACAAAAAAGGCTCATGGGGGAAGGATAATTTCCCTATGTGAAGCAGATAAATTCCAGTGTCAAAAATTTCCAGGTAACCTTGAACCTCTCAGATAACCAACCCTACACAGTCAGGGATGAGAGCCCTCACAAGTCCAGCTCCTTCCAGCAGTCAGGTGCCAGATGTGGCAATCAAGTGTCAGAACTAACCAACAAAAATAATATTAAGTATCAAGTATAATTTTTTAAAAGTATCAGAACTAGAGAAAGCATAGTAATGTGGTCCCAGGAAAGTGATTCAATCCCTCATTTACTATTTGAAGGTGTAACCTCACTCATGATGACAGGGGCCCCATGACACAGACTTGGCTAATCATAGTACCATTTCTTTGTAAACAGCAAGGGATCTAGGAGTGGGCATTGACTCAAGTAGGGTCAAACAAAGACCTTTCCTGAATCTGACATACAGAAAAGAAAAAGAGAATTTCTAAGTCAGGAGAATGTGATATTTAGGCTGCCAGTAGTCATCTTCCCTACCATGAACCTATGGAAAAAGACTTCTTGCAAAATGAAGTCAGAGATGGGAAATGGAGTGAGAGAACAACAGAGTTCTGACAGTGCTCAGAGATACTGGTGGTACAGTCCTTCCTCTAGTCCTGTGAGATATCCCAGGAACAGTCTCATTTATATGAACCAATATATCTTCCTCTGCCTTTAGCCAGTTGAGTTGGTTTTCTGTCCCCTAGAATTGGCAGAATTTTAATAAACACACTCATCTCCTTTCCCAGGAACTGAGAAGTTCCTTGGTTTTTAGCAGTGTTCCTAGTATGTCCTTGGCCTGATTTAGCTCACTTCCCTCAATGAACTCCTAGAACTTGAAGCATATTGCCATGCGTATGTCCAACTCTTGAATCATGTAGAAATAAATCACCCTGAATAAACAATGGCACGGTATGCTGGTTAAAACATTTAAGGAAACTGATTAAATATATACAACATGGTGATGCCAAGCACATACTATATACAGTGATAATTTATTATCTACGTACAGAGGTGGCTAAGTCCCTGATACAGGATGACAAATGAGGGGCCTGTCTGGTGCCAGCTGCTTCTATTTCAGTTTGGAATCTGTCTTTATTGAATTTCAGCCTTATTATCTGGTTTCTCTCTTAGGATGGCACATTTTATATATGCCTTCACAGAATGTGGGCTGACTACTCACTTTCCATTGAAGTTTACACGAAGGTTTCTCAGCAGCGGCACTATTGACCTTTTGGACTGGCTGATTTTGTTTTGGGAACTGTCCTATGCATTGCAGGATGGTTAGCTGGCATCCATCTAGTAGATGACAGGAACACCTCCCTTTGTGACAATCAAAATTGTGTTCAGGCATTGCCAAGTAGTCCCTGAGGGAGAATATTGCCTTTAGTTGAGAACCCCAGGTTTATTCAGATCACCAAGTTTGGACAATTGGTTTTCGAAAGATATTTTCGTCTTCCATCATTGTCCTCAAGAAACACATGCTAGTTCACTGGCTTTATATTTTTAGACTCTCAAATAATGGAGAAATTTCTCTTGTAACTGCTGAATTTGGGCCATTATTTCAGATAAGTTTCTGTAACTCATTTACATACACACATGCACAAAAACATATGGTCAGGTGTCTTTCTGAGCATTTACACTCAGAGTTCCTCTGACTGGACTAATCTATATTTCATAATTTCTTCAGTCACAGTAATTATAGTCTTAACAAAGACTCCAATCATTGTCTGATTCCAGTGTCCTTTTTTTTTTTTCCAAAACTGCTGCCTGCCCCCATATTTACTCCTGCATTGAAGCCAGCTCTCAACATGAGCTCCTTCTCTACTAAGGCTGCCAGATTTAGAAAATGCAAGTGCACACCGAGTTTAGTTTGAATTTTGGATAAACAATGAATAATCTTTTAGCATAAGTATGTACCAAATATTGCTAAATACCCTACAATGCACAAGAAAGCCCAACAACAAAGAATTACACAATCTACATAGCATTAGATATACTCGCATTTAACTGGCAACTCCGTTATCGCTATCATCTCTGCCTTGAATCCAGCTGTCTTGGGTCATTCTCACTAGTCCTTTCTCACATACTGCTTAGAACCACAAAGCCATGCCCTTGTCCAGAGTTGCTCTTGTGGACAGTGTGCTTGTCAGATTCTGGGTTACTCAGTGTTTTAGCCAGGGTCCAATCAGGAAACCAGAAACCAAATGGAATTTTAATATAGGGAATTGGTTATAAGGCTTGAAAAACTGTCAGGAAACAATGAAGTAACTCACAGATTAGTAAAAGCATAAAGTTTATTCTCATCTCTAGGCTGGAAGGACAAAAGGAGGAGGTGGTGTCATTGGTGCTCACAGGTCCAGGTTACGTGGCAGAAGCTGGAACTTCAAAACAGGCTGATCTAGCAACAGCAGGAGACAAGAAGAGATACAATCTCTGTCTCCACCTGAGGAGAAAAGGAGAGGGAGAAACACCCTGGTACTCACACCAACCAATTTCCATCCAGTGCCTCCCATTTGCCAAACCCAGCTTCCTACGTCTCTTCTAGCTTCCTAGATCAGAGAAGAGGTAGAATCTTCCTCTCTGGGATTCAGATGAAGTCTTAGGAGCCACTGATTCACTCATCAGTGTTTACTCCAAATTTAGTACAGAGAAAATTTGAACTTTTTTTTTAATACTGATTTTGTGCACTCGGTCACCTGCTGAGTTTTCCAGTGATGAGTCATACTTTCGCTGTCCTAAATCCTATTCTTTCCAGTTCTACTCTTCCTGTATGTTGGTCCCTACAGCTATTCACAAATGTTCTGGTGGTCCACTCATAGGCATATGACAGTATTGCACACTCAACCTCCTTTCAAGTCAAATGTGACCATGTGACTTGCATTAGACAATGAAATGCAAACAGAAAAAATACATTTTGCTTCCAATTAAAGCTTGAAAAGAAGGCACATAATTCAACACTTTTCTGACTTCTGCCTCAGGAACCATAAAAACGTTTGTCAAGATGGAACATAGGTCCCTGTATTTGTTTTATATTACTTCTGCAACAAATTAGCATACATTTAATGGCTTAAAACAATACTGATTTATCATGTTATAGTTCTGGAAGTCAGAAGTCAAAATCAGTCTTGCTGGGCTAAAGTCAGGGTGTCAACAAAACTGGTTCCTTCTAAAGCATCTGTTCCCAACCAGTGGTATGCATACCCCTGAGGGTATATGCTGGGCCATTCAGGGGAACATGAAAAATAATCAGTAATGGTAAAAAAACAAGTAAAGTTAAAAAATGCAAAACATTAAATATGGAACTATAAATACTAAGTTTGAATCACCAGTCATGGAGATACTTCAAAATTAGATCACATTAGTGAATAATGATTGGTGAAGGCACTCTTTTACCAATCATTATGCCCAGGTTCAGAACAACCCATTTGCAATGTTTCTAGAACTTCCCCAAACCAATCCATACTCAGACTGTGCAATCAGATTAGTTATTGACTGACTAAAAGTTTTAATCCTGATTCTTTATAAGCAGTTTTTTTTTTAATTTAATGTTTAACACAGTTTCAGGTATTATTGTCAGTGATGTTTTTTTCATTGTTAGACTTATTGGGGTGACATTGGTTAGCAAGAATTACGTAAGTTCCAGGTGTACAATTCTATAGTGCATTGTCAACTTGTGGTATAAGTTCACCACCTAATGTGACTTCTCTTTCCATCACCATGTATTTAGCTTCCCCATCTCCTTTCCCACCCCTCCCCCTTTTCCCACCCCCGCCCCACTTGTCCCCAAATAAACATTAAACTATGGATTGTGTTCATGGGTATTTTGTTTCTTTGTTTGTTTTTCTTTGTTGCTTTCAGTTTTACATTCCACATATGAGTGAAGTCATATAGTTTTTGGTTTTTTTCTGTCTGGTTTATTTCACATGATGATCTCCAGGTTCATCCATTTTGTTGCAAATGGCAGTATTTCATCTTTTCCTATACCTGAGTAATATTCCATTGTGTATATGTACCACGGCTTCTTTATCCAGTCATCTGTCACAGGGCACTTTGGTTGTTTCCATGTTTTGGCCACTGTGAACAGCGCTGCAATGAACATTGGGGTACATAAGTCTTTGTGGACTAAGGCTTTCAAGTTCTTTGGGTAGATCCCCAGAAGGGGGGTTGCTGTGTCAAATGGTAACTCCATTCCCAATTTTCTGAGGAACCTCCACACTGCCTTCCACAGTGGTTGTACCAGTTTGCACTCCCACCAGCAGTGTACCAGAGTTCCTTTTTCTCCACATCCTCTACATCACTTGTTATTCCTTGTCTTGTTGATAATAGCCATTCTCACAGGTGTGAGGTGGTATCTCATTGTGGTTTTGATTGGCATTTCCCTGATAGCTAATGAGGATGAGCATTTTTTTCTCTGTCTGCTTGCCATTTGTATTTCTTCCGGGGAGAAGTGTCTGTTTAGTTCTTTTGCCCACTTTTTAATTGGGTTGTTTTTTTTTTTATTGTTAAGCCATATTAGTTCTTTATGTATTTTAGATGTTAGACCCTTATCTGATGTGTTGTTTGCAAATATTTTCTCCCATTCAGTTGGCTGTCTCTTTGCTTTGTTGATGGTTTCTTTTGCTGTGCAGAAGCTTTTTAGTTTGATACAGTCCCATTTATTTATTTTCACTTTTACTTCCCTTGCCTTTGAGATGAGGTTCATGAAGTCTTCCTTGAGCCCTAGGTCTATAAGTTTAGTACCAATGTTTTCTTCTATACAGTTTATTGTTCCATTGGTCTATGTTTCTGTTTTTCTGCCAATACTAAGTTGCTTTGATTATTGATGCTTTGTAATATAAATTGAAGTTGGGGAATGTAATACCACCAGCCTTATTCTTTTTATGTAGTATTGTTTGGGCAATTCGAGGTCTTTTATGGTTCAATATAAATCTGAAAGTTCTTTTATCTATTTTGCGAAAGTATGATTGTGGGATTTTGATAGGCATTGTATTAAATCTGTAGATTGCTTTGGGCAAAATGGCCATTTTAACAACATTAAATCTTCCTATCCATAAATAGGAAATATTTTTCCATTTCTTTGTATCTGCTTCAATTTCTTTCAAAGGTGTCTTATAGTTTTCCATGTATAAGTCTGTCATGCTCTTTGTTAAGTTAATTCCCAGGTATTTCGTTTTTTTTGTTGTGATAGTAAAAGGAATTGACTCCCTCATTTCTTTTTCTGAGGATTCGTTGTTTGTATATAGGAATGCTATTGATTTTTGTACATGGATTTTGTATCCTGTGACTTTACTGTATTCATTTATTTTTTCTATTAGTTTCCTGGTGGAATCTTTGGAATTTTTCATATAAAGGATCATGTCATCTGCAATGTGACCTTTTCTTCCCCAATTTGGATACCTTTTATTCCTTTCTCTTGCCTGATTGCTGTGGCTAGAACTTCCAGTACTATATTGAACAGCAGTGGTGAGAGGGGGCTTCCTGGTCTTGTACCTGATTTTAGGGGAATAGGCTTCAGCTTTTCCCTATTTATTACAATGTTACCTGAGGGTTTGTCGTATATGGCCTTTATTATGTTGAGATACTTTTTTCTATACCTATTTTATTCAGTGTTTTTATCATAAATGGATGTTGTATTTTGTCAAATGCTTTTTCTGCATCAATTGATTTGACCATATGGTGTGTATCTTTTATTTTGTTTATGTGGTGTATCACATTGATTGATTTTCTTATGTTGAACCATCCTTGTGCTCCTGGGATGAATTCCACTTGATCATGATGCATAATGTTTTTGATGCATTGTTGTATTCTATTTGCTAATATTTTGTTTTGATTTTTGGTCTATAGTTTTCTTTCTTTATGTTGTCTTTACCAGGCTTTGGTATTAGGGCAAGGTTGGCCTCATAGAAAGAGTTAGGAAGCATTGCTTCCTCCTCAGTTTTTAGGAAGAGTCTGAGAAGGATAGGCATTAATTCTTCTTTGAATGCTTGGTAGAACTCATTGGTGAGACCATCTGGCCTGAGGATTTTGCCTCTAGGGAGATTATGGATAGTCATTTCAATCTCTTTGCTATTTATTGGTCTATTTAGATTATCCAGTTCTTCTTGGTTCAGTCTTGGTAGAATATAAGTTTCTAGAAACTTGTACATTTCTTCTACATTTTTAAATTTAGTGGCATAAAGCCCTTAATAATATTTTCTTATAATCCTTTGTATTTCTGTGTTATCTATGGTAATTTCTCCCCTTTCATTTCTAATTATAGATATTTGTGTCCTTTCCTTTTGTCCTTTGATTAGTCTAGCCAAGGGGTTGTCAATTTTGTTGACTTTCTGAAAGAACTAGCTCTTCATAATACTAATTTTTTCTATTGTCCTTCTGTTCTCTAATTGGTTTAGCCTTGCTTTAATTTTTATTATTTCTTTCCTTCTGCTGACTTTGGATTTTGTCTGCTCTTCTTTTTCTAGTTCTTTAAGATGGGATGCTAAGGTGTTTACTTGTGATTTTTCTTGTTCCTTAAGATAGGCCTGTAATGATATAAATTTCCCTCTTATTTCTGCTTTTGCCATGTCCCAATAATTTTGATATGTTGTATTTTCATTGTCATTAGTTTCTATATATTTTTAATCTCTTCTTTTATTTGTTCTTTTATCCAATCCTTTTTTAATAAGCTGTTGTTTAATCTCCATGTATATGTATTTTTTTTCTGCTTTCCTTTTACACTTGATCTCCAATTTCAAAGCTTTGTGGCCTAAGAATACACTTGGTATGATTTCAATCTTGCTGAATTTGCTCAGGCTACTTTTGTGTTCCAGCGTGTGGTCTCTCCTTGAGAATGTTCCATTGTACTAGAAAAGAAGGAATAGTCTCTTTTTGCTGGATAAAGTGTGCTGAAAATGTCAATTATGTCAGTTGCTGTAATATGTCATTTAGAGATGATATTTCCTTATTTATTTTCTGTTTGGATGATCTGTCCATGGCTGTTATTGGGGTGTTTAAGTCTCCCACAATGATTGTTCTTTTGTCAGGTTCTCCTTTCAGATCTGTTAGTAGCTGTTTTGTATATTTTGGTGCTTCCTGGTTAGGAGCATATATGTAATTAATGTCAAATCTTCCTGTTATTGTATTGTGCCTTTTATCATTATGTAACGTCTATCTTGTCTCTTGCTGTCTTTTTTAACTTGAAGTTTATTTCATCAGATATGAGTATGGCAACTCCTGCTTTTCTCTGGTTACCATTTGCTTGGAGTATTGTTTCTCATCCTTTCACTCTGAGTCTGTGTTTGTCCTAATGGCTGAGGTATGTCTCTCAAGACAGCATATGGATGGGTTTTGTTTTTTTAATCCAGTGTGCTACTCTGTGTCTTTTTATTGGTAAGTTCAGTCCATTAACATTTAGAGTGATGATCAATATGTGAGGATTTCCTGTGGCCATTACTTTTTGGTTGTTTTTTATTTTTGTTCTTTCTTGTTGCTCCAACTCTATTTCATTTGTCCTGATGTTTTGTTTCAGGTCGAAGAGGCTCCTTCAGTATTTCTTGAAGTGCTGGCCTTCTGCTTCTGGGTGTCTGAGAAGGTCTTTATTCCACCTTCATATCTGAAGGATGATTTTGGTGGACAATTTATTCTTGGCTGGAAGTTTCTCTCTTTTAAAGTTTTGAATGTTTGATTTCACTCCCTCCTGGCTTGTAGAGTTTCTGCTGAGAAGTGATGCCAGTCTGATGGGTTTTCCTCCAAATGTTATAGTTCTTTTTTCCCTGGCTTCCTTGAGAATTGTCAGTTTGTCTTTAGTTTTTGACATCTTTAGTACCATGTGTCTTGGAGAAGATCTGCTAGGATCCAGGTATCTAGGGGACCTATTTTCTTCTTGCACTTAGGGTTCTAGATCTTTCTATAGGTTTGGAAAGTTCTCTTTTACTATTTGTTTAAGTATGTTCTCTATAGAGTGCTCTGCTTCCTCTTCTAATCCTATTATCCTGATGTTGTTTTGTCTCATGGAGTCACACAGTTCTTGCACAGTTCTTTCAATCCTTTTGGTTCTATATTTCCTCTCTTCCTCTTTCTGAGATGTTTCCATGTTCTGATCTTCAAGATCACTAATTGTTTCCTCCATCTGGTTGGCCCTGTTTCCTATGGCAGTTATTTCATTTCTCGCTTCTTTTTTTTTTTTTTTTTTGTATTATTTATCGCTTGAATTTTCATCTTGTTCTTTCTTGTGTTGAATTTCTTTGTTTTAATTGGTTTTTTTGTTTTGTTTTGTTTTGTTTTGTTTTGTTCATGAATTTCCTTTCTTAGTTCCTTCACCTCAGCTATGGTGTTCTACTGGTATGTTTTCATTTCTCTCAGAGCATTTGGAACAGCTACTTTATATTCTCTTCAGTTCAGAAATTTGTAGGTCTGTGCAATCCTTTTCTGGAGATTTTTCTTCTTTCTGAGCAGCTTTAGATCCTAAGGTACTCATATTGTCTACTGCATACTTCTTTTTTGGCATGAGGGCTTTATATTCAGCAGAGCCCAGGAGCTCTTTCCTTTTGTGATTAGTATTTTCATGGTGTCTTGCAGTAGGACAGACACTATATGGCACTGGGGGGGGGCAAGTTTTGGGAGAGATGGGAGGTGTTTAAGCCTTATCTCTGGTCTCCAGCTGCATTTTGAAGCAGAGTATGTCTATCCACGATCCCTCTACTTCCTGCAGTTCACTGGAGAGACTGTAGGAGAGGGTAGAGACTAAAAAAATGTGCATAGGGGCAGTTTCACCTCCTACCCTTTATTGGGGAAGCTGAAGGAGACAAGGGGGGCTGAGGGGATGCAGGCCAAGGCTGCTTTCTTTGGCTGCACTGAATGCTGTCTGCCTTTGTTCCTGGGCATACTCCAGCAACCCTTCTCCACATCAACCACTGAGGGCTGAGTCTGCAAGCACACACCCGATGAGGGGGCCGGGCTTACGTGAGCCTCAGGTCCAAAGCTGCGGGCCTCATGTCATGGGCCATGCTAAGGTAGTCAGCACACCATTGTGTGCCTAGAACTGCAGCCCTGTGGAGGAGCTGTGTACACCTGCTGTGAACCATGAGGGTACCGGAAGCTGAGGTGCTGTCTCTGGGGCCCCACCTTGGCCTGCAGCTGTTCAGAGTCCTCACTCAGCTCTTTTGCTGCTCAAGAGCTTCAGAGACTGGCCCCTAAGTTTTGTTCCCAACAGGCTGCTCTAAGGCCCAGCTCCCCTATGTTCTCCCACCATTCTGCCACTCCAGTTTTCACTCTTGTCGCATCTTGGCCTCCTCCCTCCCAAGCACTGTGCTGCTCCCCAATTTCTTTTCAGTTCCTAGTTTATTTAGTCAGCAGCGATCCTGTTGTGATCCAGCTCTGCTCTCTCCCCTTTCTCTCACTCACCCCCCCACCCCCACTCTCTCCAACCTTCAGGTATTTTCTTGCAATGCATGGATTTCTCAACTGTTGCTGTATCACTCAGGGTCCTCTTTCTTGGCTCCTGGATGGTCATTCAATTGTGTTTTCTGGGAAAGGCGTTAGGGACCTCCTCTCTGGTCACCATCTTGCCCTTTCTCCTATTGTCAATGATTTTAAGTGTTCCAGTTATGGATCAGTGGTTGAATACAGCAATGGTTAAAAAATTGAAACTTCATGTGGATTATAACCCATCATCAAGTACTTCCCAACATGTGTCCATAGCTAGGAGTACACTCATACCAGGAGATAGTAAAAACATGTGTGCTTCAGATACTACACAGAAGAAAAGGAAATACTCTGAAGAGTATATTAAATATGGGTTTTCATTTGTAGGGGATGGTTACTGTCCTAAGCCATTGTGTTTTATATGTGGGGAAGATTATCCAACGGGGTTGCATGAAACCCTCTCTACTCATGCGACATTTAGAAATTAAACATCCTATGTATCAAAACAAAGAAATACATTATTTTCAGTGCTTAGGAAAGCGTCCAACTGTTACTTCATGCATGTCAGGAAAGAAAGATGAGAATGCAGTTGAGACTTCATACCGTATTGCTTTTCTCATAGATAAATGTGGAAAACCACACTATAACTAAAGATATTAATTTCTCCTTGTATTAAGGATACCATTTTTTTTGTATCTTTGGTGAAAAACATGTGCACAAAACCAATACTATCTCTTTTGCAAACAATACAATGTCTCAACAAATTCAGAAAAATGTTGAAGATGTAGTATAATAGTAGATAGAATTAGAAATAGTAAAATTTTTTCTATCCAGGTAGATGAAAGTGTAGATATTGCTGATTTATCTATTTTTCTCATCATCACAAGATACTTGGTTGGAAATGGAATTGAGGAAAATCTGTTGCTTTGTTATCCACTGACAGAGGGTACCACGGGGGGAGATATTTTTAAAGCAATGATGGTTATTTCATTGGAAAAGACATTAGTTGGTTGAATTGTTGTGGTGTACACACTGATGGAGGCAAGCCTATGTCAGGTTGTTTTACAGGTCTACATAGCCGAATTAAAGAATTAGTTCCCCCTGTACCATGGAGTCACTGCTGCATTCATAGACAAAGCCTTGCATCCAAGCCTCTTCCTAGTGAACTGAAAGATATTCTTGATGAGGCTATAGATGTTTTAAATTGCATTGTCACAATAAAGAAACTCTAGATTGCTTAAAGCTCTGTGTGAAGAACGAACAGCATTTATAGCACATTCCTTTTGCTTATGGATGTAAGGTGGCTATCTTGTGGCAAAGTACTTAGATGGATGTTTGAACTTGCAAATGAAATCTGGGTATTTTTTAAAGAACATTGTTTCCCTCCTGGTCCAAATTCTCAGGACAGTGATTGGCTTCAAAATCTTGCATATTTATCATACATTTTTCTAGAAATAAACAAAGTCAACTTAGAACTTCAAAAGAGCTCAATCACTATATTCAAAGTAACCAATAAAACTGAATCAATGATTTAAAAATTGGACTTTTGGAAAGTGTATATTGAAAGCAGGCAGTCTGAAGTTTTTGAAACTCTGTACAACTTATCTGGGAATGACTTGCACCTTTTCCAAAATGTGAAAGAGAATATTGTAAGTCACTTGGAAGGTCTTAAAGTGTCCCTCAGTACTTCCCTCAGTGTGGAAAATAAAACAACTAGATTGCAGATCCCTTCAATGAAGAATTCTTCAAAGGAGTTAAACTATCAATTAATGAAAAAGAGCAGTTAATCAAACGTTCAACTGATTCTTCTTTAAATTCTGTTTCCAAAAAAAAGCATCTTATTACTTTCTGAGTAGATGTCCCAAATTACATTACATCAGACCAGAGGGTGAAAGGAAGAGAGCCAAAACCAACAAAAGACTACTCACATTTCTGAATGTACATGAACTAGACTGACCAGATGTACCATTTTAAATGAGAGAGAAAATGGCATATATGGTCAGCTTAATCTTACTGGGCTAAATTCAAGGTGTCTGTAAGCTAACCATTTGTACCATTTGAAACAGGACAGTACATATGTCTGGTCAGCCTAGTAAGGGCTTTGAATCAACTTCCAGGCAGCTATCTAAAAAAATAGCTGACCACCAAGTGCCACTGCATCCAGCTTAGGCACGAACTCTCCAGACTATTCCTGAAAAAATCCAGAAGTAGAAAACAGTTCTTGCTGGGGACCATGCACCCTCTTAGAATTGCCCCTGCTTCACCTTTTCTTAGCCCCTCTTACCTATAGCCAATGTAAATTCTTTCAAAAACATTTACATCTCTCTTCTTCAAACCCATTGCATAAAAAAGCCTTGCAGCTCCAGGACAGACATTGGTTTTCCTCATCCTGCCTTGTTGCTGGTAGTTTAGACTGCATGTTCCAGGACCTGGTCCTTTTTCTGGCTCAATAAACCATTTCTTTCAGCAAAACTTCAGCCTCAAAGGATATTGTTTAACACCTTCTTACAGTTCCTAGAACCATAGGTATGTGTCAGTCTCAAGACCTGTGTACTTACCATTCCTTCTGCCTAGAATGCATTTCCCCAGATACCTAAGTGGCTGACTCCCTCAGTAATGTCAGGTATTTGCTCAAATGCCATGTTTTCATGGTCTTTTCTTACCTCTCAATAAAAATTGCAAATCCACCCAACACCCTCTTTCTTGTTTTAGCACCATTTAATATAATAGCACACATTTATATAGTGATTTTAAGTGTGCCAGGCACTGTTCTAGCTTAACATTCATTCAATGTAATTAATTCTCATGACAAACCTACAAAAGTTTTATTAACCTCGTTTTACTAATGAGAAAACTGAGGTATAAAGAGATTAAGAACTTTCTCAAAGGTCCTACAGCTTATAGGTGATATAGCCTTGACTCCAGGCTATTTAACTCCAGACACTGTGCCACTACACTGCATTATGATATTGATTGATTTATTTAAATTATTTACTTTATTATTTATTTTAATTATTGTGTATCTCTTCCCACTAAAATACAGACTCTTCGAGGATATGGATTTTTTCAGTTTTCTCTAGTGCCTAAAGAAGTCCAGGGGCCATACAAGACCCTCAAATATTTATTAAATTACATAGTTTCTGTGACTTCAAGCTCTTCTTTCTGGATTCTAGGGGAAAAGAAATTATAATAAGGGTAGATTGGTTATTCAAGTTTTAGCCAACATCCAGAGTCATGTCACAAGAACCTCTTGATTCATGTAATAAGTTGGATGCAACATTCACAGGGTGCCAAAAAAATGTATACACATTTTAAGAAACAAAAAAATGTATTAAAATTGTAATACTAAATACATACTGATAACAAAAGATGAATACAAGTCATATTTGACTTTTGCAATTACAAGAGATGCTCAAAGTGGTTACCATCAGCATCCAAACACTTCTGATTACGGCAAAGTACTGCTGGAGTAACGTTGATCAAAGTGTCCACTTGTATCACTGCACATGTTATTTCAATTTCTTCCTGAAGTACGGCCAGTGTAGCTGGTTTTCTACAGTACACCACATCCTTTAAGGTCCTCCCCAAGTCAAGGAGAATTAAGTCAGGAGAATGTGGGGGAAACTCAAACAATGTTCTCAAATTCTAAATACCACTTCAAAATGGTTTTGAGCTCTTTGAATGACAACCAAGCTTCTGCCATTTTCTTTTACTGTCCTGCCTGTTACATGGTGGTGTTAGAATTCATTTGATTAATACCATGTTTTGAGTGAAAGTCATACTACACATTGCTACCACAATTCAATTCAGCTTCAAAGAATAATACATAGATAACATCTATTAAAATATGTGTACAGGGGGTTCCCTGGTGGTGTCGTGGCTAAGCTTTGGTGCTCTCAATGCCATGGCTTGGGTTCAATTCCTAGCTAGGAAACCACCCCCCCAAAAAAAATGTGGGTACATTTTTTGGCACCCCTGGTATTTAAGGCACATGGTGGTTGTTTAAATATTTGGTTCACATTTTAGAACCATTGGTGTCATGCAGCTATGTATTTGTTGGCATTCTGAATGTCAGAATTTGCATTAAGAATCAGGCTGGAAAAGACCTATATGAGTCTAAGTGACAATGGCTGAAGCTTTTTGTTATTACAACCTAGTACTATTCATTGGGGCTTCACAGAACCCCCCAAATAAAATGTTATTCAAGTTCTAAACTACTTGAGAAAGAAACTGAAAAAATAAGACCTAGGGAAATCAAAATACCATGTTTACTTTTAAGAAAGCTAATATTGCAGAATGTGGCTTAGGTTTAGGAGCTAAATGTTTTCCTAACACCAAACCCCAGAACTAGACAAACTTACCCATGGATGACTACAGATTTCCCTGGGTAGGAGTTTAACCCTATAAACTTATAGCATGAAGGAACAGAGTAGGACATAAATCCTCTACAGGCACACCAGCTCCAGGCTGACTGTATTTCCTTTAGACAAAAATAGAATATTAGGATGACAAAAATGGGTTATGTAATATTCCATATTTCTGAAAAAGTAAGATGATAACAAAAGTTCTGTTACATGAACATATTGAGCTAACAGTTATTCTTCAGTGACAGAACTCATACAAAAATTTAGATAGATGCAGAGGGTACTGGATTTCACCACGATTGGATTATGAGTATTTCTCCAGTGAAGTCTATCAGATACAGAAATATTTTCTTTATTCCATATATCCAATGGCCTCACAATCATAGATTTTATGAGGGTCCACTGATTGAATACATGAGTTTCTTCTGTTTCTCTGTGTGTGATGAGTTCCTCATTCAGTCTGTCCTGTATTTCCTTCCATTCAGTTGTCTTCCTTAGTAGCACCCACTTGAACTTCTCAGTGTTTCCTACACTCCACTTCCACTTATTGATATTAATATATTCTAATCTGGTTTCATGGAAAGTCTCAACTACTTCAAAAACCTTAGCCTCATTAATATCTCCTGAATCTACTAACATTTTCAGTTGTTTTTTGACATTAGTAGTTATAAACACTTCACTTTTTCTAGACTATAAATTGTTTACAAGGTTTTCAATGTTTATGGCTACTTCTGTAGCTGAAATATTATCTTCATCAATTAAACTAATGCAAGTTTGAAACACTTGATCTCTTTCATACATCAATAAAATACTTATAAAATATCATATGAACAGTAAAGAACTGTATGGCATACCACACTGAACACCCTAATGCAGGACTGTAGTGGCCAGGCTACAAAAAAATCACTGCTATACAGTATAACATGGGAATATAGTCAATAATGTTGCAATAACTATGGGTGGTGTCAGATGGGTACTAGATTTGTTGGGGTGATGGGAGAAGAGTGGGAGGGGTGGGTGAAAAAAAGAAAGAAATCAAGAAGTACAAATCATAGTCACAAAATATTCATAGGGAAGTAAAGTACAGCATCAGGCATACAGTCGATAACATTGTAATAATTATATATGGTGTTAGATGGGAACCAGATGTATTGGAATAGGATTTTGTAAGTTATTTTAATATAAATGTTTCATCACTATGCTGTACACCTGAAACCAATATAATATTGTATGTCAAATGTAATTGAAAAGTAAAAATAAATGAGAAGAAAAACCATAAACATACACCAAAAAGAAAAAAAAGGAATTAACATCCTGTTATCACAAGCCAGTATATGTTAATGTTGCACCTGAGCATTCCACTATAGTAAAAAATAGCTAACAGCCTGTTGAACCAAAATATGAATCTTAAAAATCTGGATCAAACTTGAAGGGCAGAAAGAACCTCTATAGGCTGAGTGATGGTAGAAATAACAGTAAGACTCACAGTCACTGCATCCCGCGCTCCTGGCTTGACGGAAGCAAACAGCCAGGTGAGCCCATTCAGTAGTTCATGTGGATCAAGACCCTATTGTCTCCCACACACCAAATGAAGCTTAGTGACCTTCTCTTGAATTCCTTGCTGCTGCAGACAAGCAAGGGGGCGGTGTCTGATCATCACCAGTTCAAGAAGCCTGGCCCTGACTGGATAAAGTAAATGGAACTTCCTTTTTCATCACACTAGCAGTTTTACTGCACACATTGATTAGCATAGAGCCTTATGATGAATAAACAACCACGTTCAGCTTTTTACAAAAAAATTTAAAAAGGGACAAAATTGGCATTTATGTTAAAATGACAGGACAGTCAGGAAATATGAAAAAAAATGGTACTATATTGTTTAAAATGGTACATACAGTCAGCCTAACAAGCTCCCAGGAAGACTCTAGAGGGAAGCATTGGCTACTCCACCCAGATTCTTCTTCTAAACTCACCAGTTACATAAGTAACTGCATGTGCCCAAGAAGAGTGAGTGACAGTGCCAAAAGATGCCAGGAATGTCATGTCATGGATGTCTCTTCAAATGAAAGGAAACATTAAAAGTGGGGAATAACAACAGTATTACCTCATGGGCAATAGCATTACTCTTGAAGGTACTTCAATTACATTTTTGTTTATCAATCTGGTATTAAAAAATATGTAATAAAGAGCCTCTTACTGCTAGCATTTTGCTTGTTAATAACCATAGCTCACACTGGATTTAAATCATACTTTTGCAGCCAAAAGTGTAACTGCAAAGATAATCTGGTCTACTGCTCTCCCTTTTACAGACACCAAGGCCCAGAGGTGTGGAATATTTTGTCCTATCACAGAAAGGTAGGCAGGTCACCCTGAGCCAGAACTGGAACCCCTGTTCTCTTTCCTCCCCATCAAAAGACTTTATCTTTCCAATGATTTGCTTATCATCAAATTGTCTTTAGTGTCAAGGAAATGAAAAAAAACTTCCACCAATAATAAGAAACAAAAACATGATATACATGTCTATTTCACAGCCAAGATTATGAAGTGAAAGTAACATGAGGTATTCCGGGGAAGCAGCAATCCTTTCTCTAAATGATGTAAAACAAGAGCCTCATCCATCTCACTGTACCTTTCATGATGTGATACCTCACAGTGAAATTTCCCATCTGAGTCCAGGGTACTGTAGTTAACTAAGTCTCTCTCTTTAAAAGAGATACTTAGCTATTTACCCTCATGAAATGCAAGAGAACTGCATAATTTTTTTATATGCATATAAACTCCAGTGTCCTAATGATGTCTGTTTTAAATTATTTATGCACAGTTCAAACCTCCTGGGCATTGTTAAAAATGCACCATACATTTCTGCAAATAATATGAGCTTTTTCTCAATGAATAGTAAAAGAAAAGAGTTCCATCTTTAGAAACTCAAAGGAGAGGAAAATATTATTTCAAGATTCTTTCACTTCCTAGAATGCAATATGTCTGTCTTAAGGCTATAAACTAGGACTCAAATATAAAGATAAGAAATCATCATGTTTAAACATAGGAATAAAAATGTATTTATGATTATAAATATGTAGTATCATGATTCTTAAATTCTATATATCTGAATGTATCTGATTTTTTTCTTTGTCCCAATGCTTTTCAATATGAGAAGCTAGTGTTATAACTTAAATCATAGAAAGTTTAGGTGACTGTCTATGGAGAAATGTCAATTGTTTTAAAATTCTTACAAAACTACTTGCCTCTGTAACTAACCAGCAGCAAACCTGAGCCATGAATTATGAGTTGGATGGGGATATGGCTGCCCTGTTCAGAGACCCGGGTGTGTCTGTGTGCTTGCTTTGGGCTCCCCAAGTAGGTCACACCACTGCAGACATTGTTACACACTGTGGCGTGAGAGCAATGTGGCTGTTAAGGAAGTAAAAGCCTTACCTGATGAACCACAGTCTCTCCCAGCAAATTCAGATCACTGTATTATGGAAATGGACTATAGTATTCTCTTTTATTGAAATTATGGGGAGTGTTGCAACCAAATATCTGTAACAGAGAAAAAGAGCCCACTGGCCTGGCAATTCTGGATCATCTAATGTGCTGCCTCCTGTTGATCAAGTTTGCCTAGAATAAAGGATGCTCTGAAAAGATATACAAGAACATGTGTGTTAGTTAGTTATTTTTTTTTTTTTTAAGAAATACCTCCTTCAAAGAGCAATGTTTTGAGGGGATTTTCTTTTTTCTGGCAGAGTCCAGCTTTTGTCCAGGTTTCCATCTTCAGAGATTTATATGAGTTTGGGGACCATTTTCCTTCAAGAAAAACATATCAACTTATAGGGCTAAACTTCTAAAAAGCCAGGCCAGAATGCTGCCTAATCATGGAAGTACTTATCAACTCTACTGCTAACCTCACCTCTGTTCACAATACTCACAGAAGGAATACTGATATTTTGCTCGCCTCAGTATCCCTAGAAGCTCATTACTATTAGTAAGTCGTCAATAAATATTGGTTGGATAAAGAATAAATATCATCTTCTGAATTTCAAGCCTGCCTTTATTATAGCTGCCAAAGTGACCTTGGGCCAGTTTTATCCTCAAGGGAAAGAGGCATGAAAGAGACTTGGTTTGTTGTGAGAAATGAAACATCGCATGTAAAGCACTTTAACACAGAACTGGTCATTCAATATTAGGGGATTTTAAATTATTTATATGTATATTCTAAACAAAGCTTTGTTTTTTTGAAATTATCATATGGTAACATAACAATGTTCTCATTTCTGAGGCTATTAGTTTGGTAGGGCAGACCTTACAAGATGAATAATGAAAAGCTTACATAATTTTTCATGACTGCAAACTTTAACCTAGCCATTTAAAACTTTCTCTGATACACACCCATTTAATCTTGAAGATTTGTTTACTCTAGAATCAAAGATAAATGTGCTGTAGTAACTTGTTGGAAAGTCCTTACCACTTCTAAAGGTCAAAAGCTCTCTGTGTTTATATCAGGAGAAAGAAAGAAATAGAAAAAAAGTTATTAAACTGTACTGAAATTCAAAATTGACATAAAACATTAAAAAATAAAGCCACTTGGAATATTAATTGAAGTACAGTACTACTTAACTGAAACCTGAAACAGTTACAAAATCATATTTACTCTCTCTTTTGTTAATGATAAAGATAAACACTAGGCCTAAATCATCATGTGTCAGATTTGCTTAAAGGAATATATTTATAAAGGCATCTTATATTGTGCATTAGAGTTGCCTAGGGTCCTTAAACTTCCTTCTCTCTGTAACAGCCTCTGTTTTCATGGTGCCGATTTGCTCAAAGCCCAGGATGGTTGTCCAGTGGAATGTCTTACCTTTGAGATTTGCCTTAGTGTTTTGTTCTGGTGTTTGGCTTGTTCCTGCTTTTTCCATTTACTGTCTTTTAGATACTGTTCGAATACTTAAAAGGGCAAGAAAACAAAGCAGATCCACAGGCTGGTATATAGCACCCTAGAAAGAAGTCGCTAAAGACTCAAGAAGCAGATGAGCAGAAATTAATGACTAAAGAACATTTTTGGATTATCTCTAAATTTAATTCATTTACTCCCTGGATGAATGACCACAAGTAATTGAGAGTAAAAACACAGCGGCCTAAACAACTTTCACTCTGGGTGAGGACTAGGAATTGGTAGACCCAAGGCAGCTTTGTGGAATAGATGCCAGAATGCAAAGTCCGGTTCTGGTTTTTGTCTAACAGGCTTTCTGTCACATTAGGTTGGGCTTTGTGATACAAGTTCTGACTGGAACTTTCCAGAGTCAAAGGGTAAAGCAGCTAGGGGTAGTTGGTAGACAAGGAACAAAGTAAGACTGGTGAGTTATAAATTCAACTTGTTGTAACTTATAGTTGTTACAAAAGTCCTTTGAATCTTTGTTCAAAGACAATTCATTAAATGTGTTTTAAATGCTCAGTAAATAGCCCCGGTAAAACTTTATTTAAGGTAAGTGAGCAAAAACTGTTTCTATGGCATTATTAAGATAGACTGGATAAATATGGAAATTCCTCAAAAAATTATAAATAGAACTACCATATGACCTACCAATCCCATTTCTGGGTATTTATCTGAAGAAATCCAAAACACTAATTCAAAAAGATATATGCATCTCTATTTTCATTGCAACATTATTTATAATAACCAAGATATGGAAGCAACCTAAGTGTCCTTTGATAGACAATTGGATGAAGAAGATATATACAATGGAATATTATTAATACTCAGCTATAAAAAAGAATGCAATCTTAACCATTTGCAACAACATGGTCGGACCTAGAGGGTATTATGCAAAGTGAAATAAGTCGGATGGAGAAACACAAACATAACATGAATTCACTTTTATATGTGGAATCTAAAACACAAAATAAATGAACAAACAAAACAGAAACAAACTCAAAGTCACAGAGAACTGATGGTTGCAGATGGGAGGAGGTGGGAGACTGAGTGAAAAAGGTGAAGGGATTAAGAAGAACAAATTGACAGTTACAAAACAATCATGGGGTGTTAAGTAAAGCTTATAGAATATAGTTAATAATATTGTAATAACGTATGTTGTCAGGTGGGTACTAGACTCATCAGATTGATCACTTCATAAATTATGTAAATGTTTAACCATTGTACTGTACACCTAAAATTAATGTTATGTTGAATGTCAACAGTAATTGAAAAATTAAATATAAAATAAAAATAAGTAACTAAGCAAAATAGACTAGATACATTCCAAGATATGTTTGGCATTTATCTATCTACTCACTAAATATTCAATATGCCTACTTTTTCAGGCTCAGGCACATGCTGCAAGTGTGAATTTTAGCACACTTTACTAAGTTTCAAAACAAGTTATTGTATTTCACATAAAGTTATATTTGTTCATAGCTCCCACCCATGCAGGAAATTAAATATTGAAAATTTGGTGGGGGCGGGTGAGGAGGTAACCCTTCTGCCTGTGGAGAAGGGATCTGGCCACTGTTGCGATGTTCATGTCAAAATCCACATGGTCCCTTGAAAGCTGTGGCCCCGGCCCCAGCCCTAGATTTTTTGAAGGCTGGGAAGCTCAATGTTAATGGAACCTCCTCCCTCAGAGCACTCTGCAGCTTTTTGCCATGAGGTCCTTCCATAGACCAGAGCTCAAGGAGGAAGCAGTGTTGTTCTCAACCATTCCAGGACCTGCTCAGTTTCTCAAAACCTCAAATCTTCCCTCTCTGATCAGTTCACTTCTTCCTCTCTCAGCTGGACCCTTGTTTTTGTACAACAAAATTCTACATAGAGGTGATATTCCGGATGCTTGTTTCATGCTTTATATATGAACTCTTTTTTATCCCTATAATGCAAAAGTCATCAACAGTCCTGGAGGTGAGGACACCCTTGGTGACTTTCTTAGAATGGGGAAGGGAGAATACCTGCTATTTGCTCGGGCTGCTGAATGAATACAAAACATAAATCGATATCTCGATTTTATGTGGTTTTCCAGCCACAGCCCTGAAGGTGAGAAAGATGGTTCCTGCTTTCAGGAATCTCACATGTTAGAATAGAAGCAAATAATGAGGGACTAGCACCCAGGAGGGCTTTCTGCACTAGAGGCTGGGGAGGGTTTTTCTGGAAGAAGTGGTTATGAACACTGAAACAGCACTGTCCACCTACGTGCCAAGCACTGTTGCAAACGTTTATATAGATACAGATTTATAGTGGGGCTGTAATTGGAGCTCAGGCAATCTGGGCCCCGTATCCAGGCCCTACACTAGATCTGGATATCTCCCATGAGACCTGAAGAGTAAGTACAAGCTTGTTTTTCTAATGCTGAGGAAAGTGAACCAGGTGAGGAGGATTGACTGGGGTGTGAAGGGATTCCAGATAATTCTCTTCAAGAGTAAGTCTTCAGTACCAGATGCTGACAAGGATGTGGAACAACAGGAACTCTCACATATTGCTGCTAAGAATGCAAAATGGTACAGCCACTTTGGAAGACAATTTGGAAGTTGCTTACAAAGCTAAACATGCTCTTGCCGTGTGATCCAGCAATTACATTCCTTGGTGTTTACCCAGGGGAGTTGAAAGCTTATGTCCACACAAAACCTGCACACAGATGTTTATGGCAGCTTTACTGACAATCACTGAAACTTGGAAGCAACCAAGATGTCCTTCGGTAGGTGAACAGATAAACTGCATTGTACCCAGAAAATGGAAAGTTGCTCAGAGCTAAAACGAAATGAGCTATCAAGCCTGGAGAAGACATGGAAGAAACAAGTGCATATTACTAAGTTTAAGAAGTCAATCCCGAAAGCTTACATACAATGATTCCTACTGTATGACATTCTAGAAAAGGTAAAATGGAGACAGTAAAAAAAATATCAGTGTTTGCCAAGGGGCAGGGTGGTGGTGATGACTAGGCAGAGCACAGGGGATTTTTACGTCAATCAAAGTATTTTGCATAATACTATAATGGTAGATACATGTCATTATTCATTTGTCCAAACCCAAAGAACATATAACACCAAGAGTGAGGCCTAATGTAAGCTAAGAACTCAGGATGTTAATGATGTGTCGGTGTAGGGTTATCAGTTGTGATAAATGCACATCGCAGGTGAGGGGAGGCTATGCATGAGCAGGGGTGAAGGGGGTACGGGAACTCTCTCTATCTTCCTCTCAATTTTGTTGGGAATCTAAAACTGCTCTAAAAAATAAAATCTATATTTTAAAAAGTAAGTCTTACCCAATCATCTATCAGTTAGATTTTAATTAATAGGCCTGTCTTCTAAAATGGAATTTTGTCCCGCAAACAACTAAATCTGTGCCTGGATTTACACCCTGTTGTGAGTATTTTTTTACCAGAAAATCAAATTGCTTTTCTCCTACCCTGGCTCTAACCAGGTGGGGAGGTTGCTCTAAAGAGAGGCTTGAGACAGACACCAGGACACAAAGATGACAACACTCTCTTGGAATGAGGTCAAAATACCTGTCACAGAATATTTCTGGCCTCTGCCTGACCATGTATTCTCTCTGCTATCCAGGAGCATTCTGTTTTATGCATTCAAAGGGCTTTGCACATTGCAGGCTATAGCAAGCAGTTCTGTAAAGTTAAAGTACTAGATTTTCTTTTGAGATGTCTATTATCAGCATTTATGAGTGAAATAAAGGATACACCTGTCTCAAGGAAGACTAGAGACAACCAAATCATATACAGTCATCTTAATATTTCAGATTTTCCCCATTGGGGCTGAAATTATGATCTCTGGGACTTGCTTTGCCTCTTGCTGAGTCTGACAGACTGAATACCAAATCCAGATTAACCTAAAGCTGCCAGAGTGCTGGGTCAATGGCCCAAAAGCCCAAGCTAAGCTAACTCACAACATGCCTCTTGTGACAGAAGTGCCAGTTCATGAAGGAAAGCAGAACCCAAGATCAATTTTTGAGTGACACCTCATTTACACCTGACTGCTCTGCTTTTGTGATATTTGATGTTATTTATTCCTCGGAAAGGCAATGAGTGACTCAGAGATCTTGTGACTCTCCTGCAAGTGGAGAGTTGGGACAAGAAGAAGGATGGCAGGAGGGTAAGGGCTGCACCAGCAATGAAGATGTCTCTCCCCACCCCCAAACACACACACACACACACACACACACACACACACACACACAGAGCATCCTCACCCAGAAACCAGCCAAAGCTCCTGGGTAGTTGGGAATGAGTCCTGAGCTTCCTGTGACACTGATCCAGATTCCTACCTGCATTTTGTTTTTAATTCATCCTCACTCCTTCCCCACTAGGACCTGCTTCTTCTGCCAGACACACCACATAGCACTCTCTCTCACCTCCCGAAACAGCTTGTCTGGATCCCTCCGCCTCCCTTGCTGCCCAAGCTTCAGCATCTCTTTTTAAGAATGAGAGAGAAGGGTGGAGGAGCAGAGAAAGGCTGGAGCACAAGCAAAAGCATGAGAAGGGAGTCCATCAGCCACTCCATAGGGCCCTGAGGGCGTAAGATAGCTGTATTGCAGAGGCAGGCAGGAGCTGAATCCTGCAGGGCTGGCTAATGTATTCGGATCTTGCCTGAGGACAGTGCAGGGCTATGGAAACAGTACAAGCTGGAGCCTGCCTTGAACACTTTGGCACTTTCTAAATCAGCCACATTTTTCATAGCATTAGCCAATGCTAATCAACTTCATGATCATGACCCTGAGGCCCCGTAGGATACTAAAGCAAAACCCAAGAATGGCTCTGTTCAGTGTTACATACTTCCAGGGCCAAGTATACGACGTTGGTGATCATACTGCACTATACAGAAATATGGAATCATTTTGTTGTACACCTAAAACCCATATAATGTTATATGTCAATTATATCTCAATTAAAAATAAGGTTGCAGAAAAGTGAATGTCAATGCCAGGCCCAGGGAGAGTCTTCAGTAAATGATCGTTGCATTATTGTTAGGACGAAGGGAGCTATTTGAAAGACATTGGGATGGTCGAATCTAGCAAATGTCAGTACAGTTCTTGGGGGAAGGGTGGAAGTTTCTAGCAAGAGCCTGGTTCGTGCCTGAGCAGTTGGGCGTGGGTGCTGATGCCATCAAAAGAGAAAAAGACTCCAAGGTGGGGGGTGAGGTGCCCTTGTGAGTGTTTGCGCTGGGAGGGCAGGGGCGGAGCCAGAGGAGGAAGGGGAAGGCCGGAGCGAAGCTCGGAGGAGCGAGGTGAGGGCGGGAGAAGGGCCGTGAGGGGGCCTGGGGCTCTGCCGGGGGCCGGGGGCCGGCGTCTGCAGGCGGGCAGCGGCGGAGGGAGGGGACGGCGCCGGGGACGCGGCCTGGCGAGGCGATCCTCACCCCGCAAGTGATCCCGCCCGGGGGTGACAGCGGGAGGCACGGCGAGGAGACGGTGTCCTCTGGCCGCTTTATTGCGGGGTGCTCGGAGACCAGGGTACTTCCCAGACCGCGCAGGTCGGTGGGGCCGCCTGCAGTGACTCTCCGCCGGGCGCGGGCTGCGGCTGCGGCAGCGACGCGGGCAAGGCTGGGGGCCTGAGGTCGCGCTGGCCACCCTCGGCGGGGGATGGCGGCGGATTCCTGCAGGCTGATTCCGGGCTTTCCCCACAACCAGAGAGTGCGGTGACCCCTTCCGCTGTCCCTCCGACCACGAACTCCCCTCCCGATCCTGCTGCGAGCCTCCCTCCCTCTGCCCACTTGGCGGCACTCCCCCACCCGTCCTACTGAGGAAGCAGAGGGACCCCCCCAAAACCATATCCGGGCGCAGTAGTGGGAGCTGCACAGAGAAGGCAAGACCCTCAGAAGGCTTGCTTAGATGTGCACTGATGATGGATGGGGTGCGAGGGGACCAGACCGCCAAAGCTGAGACGTGTATCTTTGCTTTTTGATTTGAGGAATGGCTTAATCCTAACTAAGCATAGATCATCTAATTTGGCATTGGGTCAGCCAAGACTTTCTGGAGACCCTCAAGAAATAGGGTGCCCTGGGCCACTCTGACAGCTGCCCTTTGCTCACACAGTAACAGTGCGGTGAGTGCTGGGTGCCGGAATGAGCTTTGCCGCCCTCATCCCTCTTTCTCATCCTCCTGCTACCCCTCATCCCTGCAACAGCCCGTCAAGGTTGCTTTGTCCATTACCCACACTTAACAGATGAGAAAGTTGAGGCACACACACACCCAATCACTGCCCCAAAGCACAGGGCTAGCAGGCGGTGGAGTCAGGAACTGAACTCAGTTCTTTCTGATTCCAGGACTTTCCATGATAGGGCATCAGAACATTAAGTGAAACTTGGTATAAGTAGGGGGTCCTTAGCTCATATGCCTGGCAGTTTAGTAGGAAATAGAATTGTGTATAAGATGGTGATTTTGCAGGGAAATCAGTGGTAGCCATGGGGACCAGGGCCACTGAGTGCAGTGGCCATGGGCAGGACAGGTTCATAGTCCACCTGGACTGTGTCCATCATTGCCAAGTCACTTTTCTGAGCCACGTGACACCAGTGATTCAGTCCCTCTTCAGAAACCCTCTCCCCTCTGTACCAGCTGTCTCTTCTCAGTCATTTCTGTGGTTTGTTTTTTATGTTTTTCTTGTTGGTACTTCCTTGGCCTCAATGTTCACATATTTCAATACTACTTTTAGACAATTTTATTTGTTTCTTGCTTTACCTATCATCTGTGTTATAGCAACTCCCAAATTCTTCTTTCTAGCCTTCTCCAATATGTAACTCCAAACCCAAATCCGCAAATATTCTAATCCCTACTAGCTAATTCTAATGTATGCCCTCATTGGCACCCAAATTAACATTTCCAAACCCAAATTTCTCATTTCCATGCTTCCCACCAGGGTGTTGGTTCAGGTCTCTACATTTCCTTACCTGGACTATTCAGATTGGTCTTCATCCCCTGGAGTCCACCCACCTGCTACAAGCTCCAGAACCTTAGTCTTTGATGTCTCAAACCTGACCAGAAAGACTAGGCTTTCCTTCCCCTCCTTTCTTAGCACCCTGGCATACCTCCCGGGGAGGCCTTTGCATGCTGTGGAACTGCTGACTTGTCTGTCTTCCCCTTTAGACTGAGTTCGTTTAGCCCTGAGTGTGCTTTATCCTTCCTTATATCCCATGGCCTGGCACATAATAGACATTTAGTAAATATATATGTAGTTAACGGCCTTGAAATGAATTGAAACTCTTTTTAGGACACAATTTGTTGGTAGTAAAACATTTCACTGTTCATAGTGTGACATTTCACATTTGTGTTATTGGAGAGGAGCATTAGAATGTGAATTCACAGGCAGTTGGAGATTAAGGACAAAATGAAAGTAAGTGTTTTAAATAGATGAGTTGATATTAAGGCTGTTTTTAAGGGTGACATAAGCATTCAGTCACAGTGCAGTGACTCTCCTCTGCTTTCCTTAGACATTGAGTAAACAAGTAAGCTGAGGACACGAAACCAGGAGAAAAGCAAGGACAAAAGCATCATGGCTTCGTTGTCTACTCATGGAAACCAAGATAAACCTCCCCATGAGCCACCACCAAGGAAGCAGGTACATTTTTAACTTGGAAATCTGCCATCTGAAGAGGAACATCATATAGGATTTTCCTTAAACGTCATTCTTAAGCAGCATTCTTGCTTTTCTCAACCTGACACTTCATTGGATGGGTTCTGGGAAAATGCAACGGGGAAGGAAAGTGTGTTTTTGATTGCCTTGAAAGGACATCTATTACATTTTTATTTACAAAATTCTTTCTTCATTCTTCCCTATTTAGAGTCTAACTGAACTAACTCGTACATAGTCTGTCAATGACTGAAGAGATTTCCTTTAGCAGAGCAAAACCCTTCATTGAATCTAACGGAATGATACATGATGTTTGTTTTTACATTTTTGTTACCAAGGCTAACTATGCTAAGTATATGCTGCTGACAGCTGTTCCTGTTCAGGATAGCAGAGTATTTAACTACTAAACTAGCCATCAGACTGAGAACTCAACTTTTCAACCTGTTAAGAATGAGTATTATGTGTTTTAGGGACACATAAATAAAGAAAAGAGGAAGTATTGTTATGGGTAAATGAATCTTGTGTTCTCTGGGGTCAGCTTTCCAAGGTAAAAATATTTATGAAGGAATGATGTTGAAGGAGCAAGGTTTAGAGAGGCAAACAGACAAATGATATCAAGTCACAAGGAAAAAAATAAGACACCTGAGTTGCCTTTGTGACCTAGAGAGCTATAAAACATTGATGGCTCTACAGAAAAGGATCTCCAGAGCTTCTCTGGGGAGGCTCTGCAGGAGCTTTAATCTTTTTTTTTTTTTTTATTCATTTTTATTGTTAGACTTATTGGGGTGACATCTGTTAGCAAGGATTACATAGGTTTCAGGCATACAATTCCACAGTGCATTGTCAACTTGATGCATAATAAGTTCACCACCTAATGTGACCCCTCTTTCCATCCCCTTATATTTAGCTTCCAGGAGCTTTAATCTTGACTGCAGGGCTCACAGCAATTGTGATAGTTGGGGTCTCTCACCCTAGATGTGAATATATGTGTGTGTTTGGGGGGAGGGCAGGGAAGGAAGCCTTTCTAATTTCTATCACAGCCACAGCAAAAACCAAGAGGCAATATTTACACTGGGATAAGGAGGAGTGCTTGCTGAGGGTCTAAGGGAAGTGGAGTGTGAGAACAGCTCCTTCTCTCGTCGCTGTGATTCACACTGACCACTACCTCCGTGTACTGTGCTGTGAGAAGTTGTAGAGGAAGAAGAGGTTGGTTACCTGCTGAGGGCCGTTTGTAGAGCTCTGGAAGCATAGGTGCCACTCGTGCTTCCACCTTGTCAACATGCATGTAAAATGCTTGGCACAGTGACTGGACCATGGGAAAGTGCTCAAGAAATGATAATCATTGTTGACATTGCCATCTAGTACAACCAAAGATTTCCAAAAAGAACACTGGAAAATCAGCAAGGCAAACTTGAAAAGCTAAAATTGTTGCACCACAAGAAAAACACTAAAACTTCCTGAGTTAAATGGCAGAGGAACTGCATAAATAATTTACAAACAAGGAAATTTAAGTATGGCTTTTTAGTAAGGAACAAATTAAATAAGATTTGTTTTTAAAAAACAGATGAACCAATCCCAGAATAGGAAAAAATTATTTGCAAATCATATATCTGATAAGGGTCTAGTATCCAGAATATATAAAGAGCCCTTAAAACTCAATAACAAAAAGACAAACAACCCAATTTAAAAATGGGCAAATTCTTAAATAGGTATTTTTCCCAAAGAAGATACATGAGTATAAATGTCCAACAAGCGAATGAAAAGATGCTCAATGTCATTAGTCATTAGAGAACTGCCAGTCAAAACCACAATGAGATACCATTTTACTCTCACTAGCATGGCCATAATTAAAAACAAAGAAAAATCAAGAGTTGACAAGAGTGTGGAGAAATTGGAATCTTCATACTTCGTTGGTGGGATGGTAAAATGGTGCAGCTCCTACAGAAAACAGTTTGTCCCTCAATTAGTTAAATATAGAATTACCATATGGTGCAGTGGAATTGAAAACAGGTATTCAGACAAAAACCAGGAAGATTCATAGCATCTGTATTCACAATAGTCCAAAGGTAGAAATGACCCAAATATCCATCAAGGGATGAATGGACAAAAAGTGGCATATCTATACAATGGGACATTATTGAGGCATAAAAAGAAATGAGGGGAGTTCCCTGATGGTGTAGTGGCTTAAGGCTTCGGCGCTGGCTCTGTGAGCGCTGCAGCCTGGGTTCGATTCCCGGTCAGGGAGCTACCCACATACCAAAAAAAAAAAAAAAAGTTAAAAAAAAAAAAGAAATGAAATACTGATACATTCTGCAACACAGATGAACCTTGAAAACATTGTGCAAAGGAAAAGAAGCCAGCCAAAAAAGGTCACTTATGTAGGATACCATTTATATAAAATATCCAGAATAGGCAAATCCATAGAGACAGAAAGCAGCTTAGCAGTTGTGGGGGGCTGAAAGGAGGAAGGACTAAGAAGAGGCTCCTTGATGTGTATGGAATTTCCTTTTGGAGTGATGAAAACGTTCTGAACTAAATAGGAATGGTGGCTGCACGGCATTATGGATGTACTTAATGCTGCTGAATTGTGCACTTTAATATGGCTAAAAGAATGGTAAATATTATGTGTATTTTATTATGTGTATAGTAAAAAATTAGTGAGCCAGTATATAATGAAAGATTACAACCCAGGGCCAGTTGCAGAGATTAATTACCTCAACACTTTGAAGAGAAGGACCGTTTGGCTAAAGAATATGTGGAGATGCTCAAACATATTAGTTACCAGAGAAATGCAAATAAGACAATGAATTATTATTTATACCTGTTAGATTGTCAAAATATAGAAAACTGGATAATGCCAAGCATTAGAAAAATCCTTTCTTTATTCTAACCTGCTTAGAACCCAGCCTAACTAGCTTTATTCGGCACTGCAGGCCCCGGGGACCATTCAGGCACAGCCATGGGGGAGAGCAACCTCCCAAGTCTTTGTCAAATTGAGAATACACATGCCCTCTATTGGACTTCTAGATGTACATCTGAGAACATTGTCACATGGCTCTATGTGGGGACATGTGGTGGTGGGGACTTGGATGCATCCCGGAGAATAATACAACAGTTACGAGCAGTGAACTAAATGTATACAATAGCATTAGGAATGGATCTTAAAAGCACAGAGCTGTGTTGAATATGTTTTTAAAATAAAATTTGTTATTTTAAAAACATGCATGCACCCAAAACAACATTTTGCAAGAATGCGTACATGTAAAAGATCCACATTAAACATCCAGGATGGTGGTGATGGCAGAGGGGAATTAGAGTAGAGAATGTGGATAAGAATGAGCAAATAATACATTCTTATCTACAAAGGGGAGGAAGGTAATAAAAGATGAGAGTTAATCCAGATTACAGCATATAAACATAAAAAATACTGTAAAACCAAGAAAAATTATATCAACCCCATCAATAGTTCCACCAGAAATTATTTACAGACCACTTACAAATGTATATATAAAAAAACCTGTCAAAATAGGAAGGAAACTACGTAGAAAAATTAAAAGCAGTCTGTTGATAAGTTCATACTTGTAGTCTAAAAGTGCATACAGAAGTATAAACAGGTAAATTGTAAATAAAGAACTTGTAATACAGTGCTCAGAGTGCGCCCCAGAAATGTAAATGCTGCGTGCTGGAGAGGAAGCCTCTCTCTTCACCCAGGAGGCCACACTGACCCCGGTCTGCAGGACACCAGGTAGGCAAAGGGAGGAGTGGCATTGAGGGGATGGTGAACTGCATGGACAGCGGCTGGAGGTGAAAAAGAAAATCCATTCTGACCAGATGTCTGCTCCAAGCTTGCTAGTCAGTGAGTCAGTCTTTGCTTCTCCAATTGTGATTCTTTCCTTGTCCAAGTCCATCCGGCATTCTCAGCTGGAAGGCACTCACTGAACAGGGTCATTGCTCGGTGCTGGTGGCCAGCACCGAATGACAAGCTGTATGTCCAGAGTGAAAAGACGCCATCCTGCCCTCCTTTAGAGAAAACAAGCGCATGCTTTCCTAATTATTTCAGTCGATTCACCATAGAACTTTCCTTACAGAGCCTGCTGTTTTGTCCAAAATCAAAACTGCACATCCACAGAGGGGAGATTTTAAAGATCATCCGAGAATGTCAAGAAGAAAGTTTCTGGAAAAGAGGTAGATCACGGAGCTCTTAAGCTTTTTTTTTTTTGAGGGGGGGGGTATGTGGGTAGTTCCCTGGCCGGGAATCGAACCCACGCCGCAGCGCTGACAGCACCAGCGCCGAAGCCTTAAGCCACTACACCACCAGGGAGCTCCGTAGCTCTTAATCTTTCACACTGTATGTGCTGCAATAAGCTGCCTGAGTATCCTATTAGAATTATGGTCGTTTATTTTAGAGCAGGGACTTTGCATAGTTCCCTAAAGACCTTTGCTATCTGGAACTGTTTAGAGTTTAAATCCATGTTGAGATCCTTTTAAGGGCAGAGATAATATCTGATATATCTCACTTAGCAAAAAAGGATACACTTATAACGCTTTCTTTCATGTGACGGAGAATGTGTGCCGAAAGTATTATTTAGAATTTCTTGCGAGTAAACCTTTCTGAATTCCACTTGACTCGAACCTCACCGAATTCAGAAATAATGGCGGGTTCATTGCTTCCTCCCCCAGGCAAGCACAGTGCTTCACACTTAGAAAGTACCTATTCAATATTGTGGGATGAATGAAAAGTGGTAGCATCCATTAATAGCTCTGTTACAAAGTCTCTGAAATGACCTGTCCTGCTGAGTTGCCTCCCCTTCCTGGGCCTGCCTTATATAAATAAGAAGGATGTGAATTCAGGCTGTGTGTTAAAATCTCTTCCAATTTAAAAAAGTCACGATTTGTCATTTGAAAATGCCATAATAGAGCCTCTAGATATAGCCCCAATATTTACAACATTGTTGACAAGGATATTTTTACTTTGAAATATTCATTGAGACTTCTTAAATCATTCAAATTCAGTATCAATTGTTTGGGAAGTACCATTCTTTAGAAGTGAATATTCATTATGCATTGATATGATTATTGACTTTGCTCCTAGCAATTCATATCTTTTCTGACAACCTATGAGTAAGTAATTTAACTAAGCCCTAGTAGACTCACATTTCAGCATGACCCATTCGCCTACCATCAAATAGATATGAGTAGGAAGATTGGCTGCTATTTGATTTGTCGTGGTTGATAGGAAGAGCTAGGTGTTTATCGCTACTCTGCTTTTAGAAGAACTCATTTCACACATTTTGACAGAACTAGAAACAGCCTTTGCCAGACTTACTTGCCTGTTTTTAAAATCACAGTTAAACATCACTCATGTTTAATATGAATGTAGTAATTTTGTAATCCTCAGAAAATAGACATCCAAATTGTGCAAACTAATGCCACGAAAGACAGAAGCAGAGAACTATCCTAGATAGGATATTCAGGAGTTTGTTGTACTGGTTTTGAACTTTTATGTATGATTGGAATTTTCAAAATATATAGTTAAAGGCAATTTCCAAAGACTAAGCCTAAGCGTACACACACACACACACACACACACACACACACACACACACGCTGAGACGCCTGTGCTGTCGGTGATAGGGATCAGAACCCAGTGCACGATGGGCATCTGCAATGGGGACGACAGGCTTCGGGTTCTGTCAGACTGAAGCTGGCTGTATGTGTTCAATGCCTGGGGTAGACGCCAAGAAAATTCTCCAGGTGGTACTTAATAAATATTTGTTGCATAAGTAAAATAACAAATAACTAACAACTCATTGCCAAGGTAGATAAGAGAAAAAAAGTCTGAGTAATTCTCCCTGACTTCTAGGTGAGATGCCATGTTCTAAGCTGCCGGAGTTAATGGTCGTCTCTGTCTTACAGCTCTGCCTTTTTCTCTTGTAAGCATGCTTGTTACCCAAGGACTGGTCCACCAAGGTGAGATTCCGTGCTTGGTTACGATTTTAATTTAAGGCAGCACAGTTTTCTGGGAGCATCCCAGCAGCTTTTTGGTGCTTGGCATTTCTTAATTCTTTTTTGGGTAAAGGATTTATTTATGCAGAATTTGCTTGTTTTCAAAGTCAGTTCCTACCCCATCCCTCTAAAAGATGTCTTAATCCCTGGAATGAGAGAATATATTAGGTTTCATGGCAAAAGGCAATTAAAGTTGTGGATGGAAAGACTATTCATCAACCAACCTTAAGAAGAGCGAGATTATTCCGGATGATCCAGACGGGCCCAGTGTAATGAAAAGGCCTTTAAAAGTGAGAGTGGGTCAGAAGACAGAACCAGAGATGGCAGCAGGAGGACTCAGCTCAATACTGTTAGCTTTGAATTATAAACTCTTTAAAATCCTCTCTTTAGATTAAGAGTCTGTGTATACTAGACTTTGAAAGTTTCATTATACTTTATAAATTTAAATGTTATAAAAGGAAATAATAATGTATTTATTTATTTATTACTCCTTAGGCTATTTAGCAGCTAACCCAAGATTTGGATCATTGCCTAAAGTTGCACGTAAGTCACAGAAGTAAAAAAAAAAAAAAAAAAAAAATCATTTTTTAAAAAGAAAATGTCTGTAGCGACTGGAGACAAGAGTGTCCGGGTGGACCCGGCGGACTCTCTGACTCAGTCTCCGGCTTTGCCACTTTGCAGTTTATTCAACATCCCCTGACACGATGCGAGCCACCCGCCTCACACAGCCCCCTCTCAGACGTGGGCGAGGGGAGTCTGCCGGGTCACCCCCCTCACACAGTCCCCTCTCAGACGGGGACGAGGGGTGTCAGGGGGGTCTGCCGGGTCACCCACCTCACACAGCCCCCTCTCAGACGGGGATGAGGGGGGTCTGCCGGGTCACCCCCCTCACACAGCCCCCTCTCAGACGGGGATGAGGGGGGTCTGCCGGGTCACCCCCCTCACACAGCCCCCTCTCAGACGGGGACGAGGGGGGTCTGCCGGGTCACCCCCCTCACACAGCCCCCTCTCAGACGGGGACGAGGGG